>JADLZL010003445.1:0-277795 GCA_015844335.1 Chrysopogon serrulatus
ATAAATACAAATTTTGAATCACTAAGAAATAGTTCCAGCTGAGACCAAAGCTGTTGGCAACCATGTTTTATCGAGTATCCTTTGTACTGCATGATTGGAGTTGAGATACAGATTATCAGCATCTCTGTAACAGAAGTGTACTTGTTGATCTGAAAATTTTCGATTGAACTGCACATGCCCACACTAGCGAGCAAAGCAGCATGGTACGGAAGATATGTATAACATTTACTCCCTCCGTCACAAAATAACTTTTTTCTGTCACAAAATAACTTACTTGTTTGACTTTTTAAAAACTACGTTTGACCATTCGTCTTATTTAAAAATTTTATATAAATTATAAAATAAATAAATTATTATCAAAATATCTCTAATGATAAAATAAATCATAACAAGATACATGATATTTATATAAAGTTTTTAAATAAGACGAATGGTCAAATGCAGTGTTTAAAAGTAAAAAAAGTAAGTTATTTTGTGACGGAGGGTAAATTATTTTGTGACGGAGGGAGTACATATATATCTGAGCTAGATGAGCTGACAAGCCCACCATCAGCTTCTGATTGATCCCTTGCGCCTTTTCCCAGATGCTACTGTTGGTGTTTCTCAGAGCGCGAGCGTGTAGTGACCCTTGGCCGCCGCCCACCGGAATGTCGCAGGCGACGGGCGACGTGAGAGATTCACAACAAGAATCGAGAGAGGCAGAGGTAGCTTATCCCCTGCTTCCTCCTGTTGTCAGTTTCAGATTCACAATTCAGGCCTCACGCAGGCCAACAGGACCCACAAGTCATGGACAGAAATGAAAACGCCTTAATCGATGACGCCTTCTTCTACTCTATGAAAAACGGGTGCGACACGACAGCCACCGGGAGAGACGAGAAAGATCTTCTTGAGCCGAGCTGTGCCGTGCCATGTTTTTTTTTATTTGTTTTGGTTAAATCTTTGAAAAATTATAGTAAATGATAGACTATAATTCACAGCCGTATGACTAGTCCATATGACTAGATCTACCTAATGAACATATAATATGGTATGCGTCGATTACAAAATTTTTCTTTGTAACTTTAGACTTATGCTTTTCTATAATTAATTAGAATAATTCACAGTAGTAGTTTCTAAGGTTAATTGTCTTTGGAATTTGAGTTAAATGCAACAGCAACCCTTAAATTTGTAAGGTTGTGTCACTTTAGGTCCACGAACTCTAAAAACGCGCTTTTAGGTCCTTAAACTTATAAGGGTGTGTCACTTAGCTCCACGAACTCTGAAAATACATTTCCGGGTCCCTAAACTTGTAAGGGTGTGCCACTTAGGTCCACAAACAAATATTATATTTATATTTCGATTTCTATTCAATAATATAGTTGTGAATAGCATATAAAAATAATATTTAATATGACATCATCAATAAATAAATAAACTAAAGTTTAAAAAAATAAAAGAACAAAAATATTAGGATTAAACTAAACTAGAAAAGTACTAAAATTAATTTAATTTTTATGTATCATTAGAAAGTTAAAATTAATACTAAAGTTATCTATAGAGATACAATTAAATAGGTTTTATGCATTATTAACAATAATAAATTAAATAATTATTGATTTTAAGTAGATTCATGATATCTTATTTTCTTTGCGAGATATGCATACTATCGGATATTGTTGAATAAGGATCTAAAATCGGACGGATACAAATAGCCAAACTAGATATATTCGAATTCATTTTTCTCTATCGATTAATAATACATAAAGATTAAATTAATTTTAGAATTTTTCTAATTTAGTTTAATCCTAACATATTTGTTCTTTTTTTTTTTTTAAACTTTAGTTTATTTATTTATTGATTATGCCATATTAAATATTATTTTTTTATGTGCTATTCACAACTATGTTATTGAAAATAAATAAAAATAGAAATATAATATTTGTTTGTGAACCTAAGTGACATACCTTTACAAGTTTAGGGACCTAAAAATGCATTTCTAGAATTCGTGGACCTAAGTGACACACCCTTACAAGTTTAGGGACCTAAAAATGCGTTTTCAGAGTTCATGGATCTAAGTGACACACTCTTACAAGTTTAAGGGCCGCCGGTGCATTTAACTCCCCGGAATTTTTATGGTGCACTAATTATTGTATGTTTAAACTATAGTAAAAATTTTATACTAACACATACTATATTATATGTTCATTGTGTAGATCTATTCATATACAGTCCAACAAAATTAGATTTTTTATTTTATGATTTTTACGTGATTTGCTATTATTTTTTAAAGATTTAGCCAAAATAAAAAAACATGTTACTGTAGCAAACCTAGCATTCAAAATTGTTTCGGGAGTAGAATAGACAGTTTCATAGTTTGAGAGGTTAAGTAGTCCCACTCCCTATAGTTGAGGTGGTGATGTAGACTTTTTTCCACTCGTCAATAGTCTCCAGTCAGCAATACCACATTCATGTAGGCAAAATCATCCTCCAAAAACGCTCCAGGGGGTAAATTGCACCGGTTTCAAAAGTTTAAGGTGTAGCTTATGACCTAGGTTAGACACATGCCAATAGTTTAGGGTTGTATTTAGACTTTTTCC
Source organism: Chrysopogon serrulatus (assembly GCA_015844335.1). Lineage (NCBI taxonomy): Eukaryota > Viridiplantae > Streptophyta > Magnoliopsida > Poales > Poaceae > Chrysopogon > Chrysopogon serrulatus. The sequence goes on from JADLZL010003445.1 coordinate 2,577, forward strand.
GCCCTAATAGCAACAAGGAGCAATAACCCAAAGACCATGGAGACGACATACAGAACAACGTAGGAACATGCAAATGGAGCGAGCAAAACGGATGCAACATTCTCAACCTTGTCAGCTAAATGGAGCGAGCAAAACGGATGCAACATTCTCAACCTTGTCAGCTAACATACTCGAGCGCTCACGCAGATTCACAGCGCATAAAGCCTACCACATTTCCAGATTCATAGCATGAGGGTGAAACCCCTTACAGTTTAACATCTTTCGCCAGTTTAAATCTAAGGGCTCATCCATGACACACAAATGTGACTGCATGGTGCCCTATTCCACAGACAGGCAGTATACTCCAAAGCAGAAAATAACAAGGTCAGTAGCTTGATGTGGATACATACACGAGAGGCCAAAAAAAAAAAAAATGCTGCCACATCTGATCCCATAAAGATAAGGGATTCCTCAATAGTAAACAGCAGCAGTCCCCAACAATGGCTTTGTCTCTAAATTGCAACACCCATGTGCTTGCGGACATATGGCCATACATCAAGACGTACTTGGAGCATATCTGAATTCTGAAGTAGGTGCAGCTTGGTGTATATGTATATCAGGCAGCCAGAAAACACCTCCATCTGGTCTAGCAATTACAGGAAACAGCAATTGTGTAGCATGCCACAAGAATTAACATCCTGACAAGAGAAAAGAAGATTTCAGAAAACATGCCAGAAATGTTTAATTTTACAAATTGGCTGAAAGGCTTCGAGACTTGTAATCTGATTGCTGAAGACTTGACGTTAAATTGACTTCTTATACTAGTGGAGCACTTCATGTTAGATTGATTTCTTATACTATTGGAACATCTAGTGGAACAAATGATGAGCACATTAAACCCAATCGACATCATGCAGTATTACATAACACCCATCCAATCTTTCTTTTTCATGGAGGCTTAGATTATGAATACGTTTGAGAGGTAACAAGGCGGTGAACACCAACTGCACTTAAACAACACATGAACCATGGAAATTTAAAAAGATTGAACTTGAGACTACTATTGGAGCTCCAAAGGCTTCCTAGGGCCACTAAAGTAACTAGCAACCGTGTATTCAACTGGGTCCTTCCAAAACCTGTCTCTTCCATTGCAATTTTTTCCATAACTACAAAACAAACATACAAAGACTCCAGAGAAAATCTAATGAAGTTAGGTGACCGGGACACAATCAAGATGTGAGAACAGGATTTCTCACAGCTCGGAAAACAATATGTAGAAAGTAAGTAATCACTTGACTGCAAAAAAGGCATGCGGCTTATGCAACGCCACTGGGAGATCGACGGAAAGGATGGAATCACTAGATCCTTTCTAAAACTGAATAATATCTTCTTCCTACCCTACAGGTACATTTGCTTTCCATATGCTTCAAAGCTGTAAAGGTAAGGAATCCTCAATGGGTTGACCAATACAGTTCTTATCAGTTCTCATGTGTAAAACTGATGAAATCCATAGGTTGGCCCGATTTTTAAAGTGGATGTGACAGTCTGACCCATCAGAGCAATGTGAACAGAGCAATGCGAACACCCTCATATGCTTCTGTAAGAATTAACATGGGATTTGGGAACCAAACGAGCTAATCCAGCTAGAAACTTTTGTGCCCTTAGATGCAGGTTTGACTATACTTATTACAAATAAACATTCTCAAATATCAGATACATATCCAACTTGATGATGCCTCTCTCATTAGTCTCCACTGTTCTGTTGGAGAGGTAAAATGATGCATTATGAAAGATCAGAAGGCTTAATGAAGAGTAATCAGAATAGTGTGATATGGCATAGTCTGTAGTGATAAGTCGATCAAGCCATGCTGGATGAATACAATGGGTGAGGAAGCAGAATACTATACTTAGGAATCAGCACAATGACAAAATAGGAACAGAATAAAACCGAGCAGCGAGTACTCTATTAGTGAGAACAAATTGTAGTAATCCACATGTAAGACTAACTAAAGATCAAATATAATTTAAATGGAGAAATGTATACTATCTGTTGGCTCCAGGTGGTACGCAGTGAGGTCACGGCGAAGCTGCTCTAACATGTAGAACCTACAAGGACAATAGACAGGCTTGTGGAAACTGAAAGCTAATGAGAAAGTAGTATCAATAGTGTCGTAAGGGGGCAATTAATTCGATATTTTAGCAGATTACACAGCCATGTCTCAGTTTTGTAGCGTAGGAGGATACTAGGACCTTTGGTCTTTTGGGCCTTTGCTTTACGCTTTACCATATGGCTTGTGTAAAATAAGCTTCAATCTGGCCATAAAAGGGCTGGTGCTATGGAGCCCAGCAAAGAGGGCGTGCCTAATAGATATTCCAATTGGATGCTTAAGGGGCCTTATTTTCTCGATCTGGCCTTGGGCAGCTGCTCTGTCTGTGTCATATTTAGTTCCTCCTGAGGGAACTGAAATAGCAATATTGCAATTCCAATGCAACTTACACCTATATAGGTCCCTACACATTCAATTCACAGAAAATATTTTCTAACTCTGTTTACAAAATGTGTCTTTGTAGTGGTGATCTGGTTCTAATTGTTTCATAGGAAAGCATAAGAATGGAGCAATAAGTATAGGGAAAGAGACTAAAATTTAATCCACAGAATAACAATTACAAACGAAAATCAGATAAACATTGGGTTTCAGCATATTGTGAGGTTTTACCACTAACCTTTATTTATCTTCAGCGTGATTTTTTTTCTTTCTCTAACGAGACCAAAGACTTAGCATGATTATCAATGAACTGCAACATCCCATCAAGAGTCTGCAAAAACAGGTCTTAGTAAATATTGCAAGAAAACATTTACAATTTATAACTAGAACAATGAAGAAAAATATAATACCATGTCATCGAAGCCCTCATAATACAATGATAGACATTCTATTATAGACTTCACATTCAGAGCAATGGTAACACCAAGATCCTCACAAGAGATCCCAACAAGTTCGGCTTGCTTGTTAAACACAAGATCTCCCATTTCGGTACATGTATGAGCAGGAGAATCATAGCTAAAGTAGTTCTCTCTTGTATGTCTGTTTTCCAACATTTTTAAAGGTAAGAATAGAGAAATGCAAAAACAATCTCTCACTAAAAGCAATATAAAAGACTCACGTCACGTTCCCAGGAGACATATGACAACTTGGTAGATTCATATCGAAGCCAACTGTAAAAACTTCATCATTCATTGAAACATGCTCTTTACTGAAGTTTACTGATTTCATCTGAACAGATCTGTTGATATAGAATGCCACCAACTTGGATTCAGGATTCTTTCTCAAATTTTCTTCTGAGATCTTCATCTTTTCTTTATTAGGAAAAATTAATTCACATTGTCCAGAGGATAACAATTGATCTTTATTATAAGCTATTATGTGGCAGTAGTTATCCCCTAATTTTGTAATTAGGCCTGGAATGCTACATAATAAGTCATGTGGTGCACTAGATTTGTAGCAAACAATTTCGACCACAGAATGACAGATCTTGTCATAGATAGCCTGGTTACCTCCTGCAATAGCACTAACCTGCTACAACATATAAATATTATCATTATTATTATTATTATTATAAAAAATTCACAATTGTTATATGCACAACTTAAAATAGGTTTTTTTTTTTTTTACAAAAATAGGTTTTTTTTACAAAGTGTAAAATAAATAAAAATTTAAAAACATAATAACTGAAGAAGATGGAGTATGCAAAGTGGCCAAGATGTTAACCTCCATGATAAGAAGCTCAAGGTGTACTATGCTTAATTGTTTTTGTGTAATCTTGTTTAACCTGAAAGGTAATATCAGAAAGTAATATTTCAGATTTATTATCAAATAAAACAACCTTGCAATTTTCAAGGCAAATCCAATCAATCAACTATTGTCAGCTAGGAATTTCAGTGTTCTCCTTCAAACCTTGCAAAGTGAATCTGATTCAACTACACACTAAAATAAAATTTAATAAAATACCAAGACATTAATTAGAACAATATTGCTGGAATACCAAGCGGCTTCGGCGGCGACGGCTTGGACCGCGAGGGCGGGGTTGGGGGGGGTTGGTGGGGGGTTTGGTGTTCGTCCGGCGACGGCTTCGAAGGCGGGACGGCGGAGGCTTGGACACGGGCGGGGACGCGGCCGGGCGGCGGGTCTGCAGGTGGCGGCTCGGCGCGGGAGAGGACAGGGCGGCAGGCTCCGGCAGCTCGGCGGGGAGAGAGATTGGGGACGGGAGGATTTAGGTTTTGGGGGCGCGTAGGCAGGAGTTGAAGACGTGAAGTGAAGTTCCTATTTTTGCCCAATACCGCCGGCGGGATTAAAAATCTCCATCTCTATTCTCCACCTAATATAATATACCTAATATTTTTTTAAAATTACACAGTACCACGCATACACTTATAATAGGCAAATTTTTTACTTTTAACTGATTTTCTAAAAAAATTAAAAAAAAACTAGGTCCCAAACTTTATTTTCGTGTCTAACCTATTTTATAGCGCTGTAAGAGAAGACGCTGCATACTATGGGATCGCGCCATGCATGCCGGCGCGATACCCCTGCCAGCGTGGCTAAGTCCGTCTCTCGGTGCCGGCGTGGGCGCCGGCGTGTCACGGGGGCGCGCCGCCAAAGATGCAGTGGGCGGTCCCGGTGGCTCGCCGATGTGGCGGGGACCATACCACCAGCTACGGCGCGCCCCCTAGTTAACCGAAGCCCGCTCCTTCTTTCTCTTCCAGTCGTTCAGTCCGTGTTTTTAGGGGCAAAGGTCCGAAGCGCCGCCGCCCCGCTCCCTCCCGGGCGCCCCCGAAGGCCGGACCGGCGGTGGAGCACATTCTCCTCCCTCCTGCAAGTTGAAGGGTCTCCCTCCACCTTCCTTCTCCCTCCTCCGTGGGAAAGGTTTACATTCTTTGGTCTTTGTTTTTGGCACTTGCATGATTCATATGGTACCCTATTGTATGGTTAAGTGTTGTTTTTTATAGCAACACTAGTCTATTGCTAGATTTTTAGGTACATTAGTGTTTGTAATGGTTAATTAAATTATAATTATAAATATACCATATGATGTACTTGTGATGTTTATTTGTTAGATGGGAGAATGGTATAGAGAAAAGGTATGGTGGAAGTGGGGCCGTGGTAAAGATTTTTACCCCGACGCCTCTAGCAAAGATGCCCTAGTGCCACCTGAGCTCCCTGTCCCTATCTATGACTGTGGACGTGAGGCACACGTGTCCCAGTCTAGAGACCCAGACACAGCGGCCCGTTGCTTCTACACATGCAGTAGTTGCGGCGTGTCCATAATTTTTACTAACCACTAATGATGTGTTGAAAAATTCATATGTAGGATTTAAGGTGTTTCTTCTTCCAGTGGATCGATGGTCTAGACAAGTTTGACCCACAGTACCTTCTTTTCAACTACTGGAAAGATCATCACGCACATGAGCACTTCGAGCGTTGGGTTGCACCTCCCCCCGACCCCCCCGCTGATGTCCAAAGAGCAGAAGTGGTTTCACACAAGGAGGCGTGTAACACCCTGGTGTTACGTTACCCTAAACATGCCACATGTCATCATAAGCATGTCATAAGCATTCATAACTAGAGAACCTTAATGCAAACAATTAAAATGAGTTTATTTAATATTAGGGTTGGTTGTGTTCTTTTATATCATATGTGTATGTTTATGCCATTTAAATTTCACTCACTTGTTTAATTTGGTTTATAAAAGTGATCAACTAAAAGTAACATTGGTGTGTACAAGTGCTTGGCTAACCTTGACTCACACCCTAACCATGTTTTATAAGTCAAATGATGCAAAAGCAAGAATCAAAATTGAATTCAGAATCCAAATCCCAAACCCTAACCCTAGTTGGTTAAGGGTTGGAATTCGAATTTTATTTTCAATTTTGGTGAGCTAACCATAATTAATTTTCTAAATAAAGTTGCTAACCAATGGCACCATTTCAAAGTATGAAGTTTGTACTTTGAAAATATGCTATTGGTTGGGTTTGAAAAAAGTGCCACAACATCACTAATTATTTGCCCAAGAATTCAATTTGAAATTCCATTTCAAAAGTTGAAATTTCAAAGCAAAACTGCCCCCTTTTCAATTTCATCTCAAAATATTCAAAATTTGGGAAAACTCCAAAAATACAGTTTGTGCATCTCTTTGAGCTCTACAACTTTGGTATATAAAGTTTTTCAAGTTTTTGAATAAAATTTTAAATAAATTTAAAAGTTCTTTAATTTGAAAAGTGTCCCCTTTTGAGTTTTAAACTACAATTCAAAAATTATTCAGTTTGATGAAAAACTTTCTAAATTAAAGTTGTAGATCTTGAGAAATGGAACAACTTTTTATTTTTGGAGATTTTTATTTTTTATTCAAAATTTAAAAGTAATTTTGAAATCCTTAAAATTAAGGTTTTGCTCTCTTTTGAATTTGAAATGCAAATTCAAAATTTATTTGAAATCTGACAAAACTTGTTAAATGAAAGTTGTAGAGCATAAATTTTTGTGCAATCTGTATTTTGGGAATTTTTCATCTTTTATTCAAAATTCGAAAGTAATTTGAAAAGGGAGAAGATGAGGCGTCTACGTGCTACGGTAACAAGGGGGGCACCTCACCCTTTGCCCATGCCGGGTGGCCGGCCGACGCCGCCGTGGCCCTTCCAGCGATTTCCCCGGTTTTCCACGCCACCAACCAGATCACTCTCGTCGCGAAGTTGCTCCTCACCACGTCGACTGCTTCTTTGCTTATAAAAGCCGACGTAGTCGGCATATTTCTCTTTTCCTCCGCCACCGCCGTCGTTGCACCGCCTCTGCCCACCGGCCAAATTCGCCTACTACAACCAATTACCTTTCAATTGCTCGCGCAGGGAGCTCCGCAAGTTCATTGCACATCCTCTGAATCAAGTCCCAGCCCTTGACATCCACTACATCGCTTAGACGTGGTCATCTTCTTCCTCTCGGGTCGTCGGACGCCGCCGTGAGCACCAACCCGTCGTTTATCACCCTCCAGTCTTTCTCCGAGTCGTTTTAGTGTCGTGTCGAGCTTGTCCGGAGTTTCGGAGTGCGTAAGTATGCTTGGTTTCGCCGGAGCCTGCTCCGGTGAGTCCGGTCGCAGTGCGCCGGTGAGCGTCGCCGCCGCCGAGCCGCCATGGCCTCTGTTGACACCTGTTAGTGTCAACTTTTACTAAAGCTTTTCACCCAAAAGGAAACAAGAAAACACACTAGTCTAGGGATTTATCTGACAATTTCCACGAGTTTTGCATATTACGTAATTTCGGGGAGATTTCTAGAAAAAGTGAAAAGAGGGATTCAAGTGCAAAAATATCCACGAAACTTATCCGCCACGAAGGACACCACGGAAAGACTCGGGAAGGATCCGAAGACACGGGGAAGGAGCGAGGAGGGCAGCCCCCCCCAGGTGGGCCGGTCGGCCCCACCAGGGGGCGGCGGCGCCCCCAGCAGGGTTTGGTGCCCCCGCTTCGGAAGCTTCTCCTGGCGCCTAGGGTTTTCATCTCCACCGTTGGTTAAGTCGGTTTGATCTGCGGCGCACGCCGCATCCCATCGGACTATAAATACATGGGTAGACCCCCCTAGAGAGAGCCAATTCATTATTCATCAAGGCCTCAAGCCATCAAGCATCAAGAGCCTTCAAGTTCATCAAGAGCCTTCTAGTTCATAGGATTAGCTAGCTAGTTTAGAAGTAGAAGAGATCTAGTTCTTCATCGGATCACGGAGCCCCGCTGCCGGGGGAGCGCAAGAGTTCGGTAATAGATCTAGTTCTTAGTTACTTTATTGTATTTAATATTCAGATTAGGGAGACTTTACTCTAAATATATTCATATGTTCTTAATTGCAATAGTCATTGTCTACTTTGATTATATGTCTAGTTTAGTTACTTTGATCTTATTGAATTCATGTAATTGCTCGTATAGCGTTTATCCATATGTACAATGGGTAGATGATAGGCGATATGTAGACGTGGTGTCTAGATGTCTTGTTTATCTGCGAGTGCACCCTGATATGCCGGGACGTGTGGTAGTCTGCGTAGGTGACAGCTACGTTAGTTCCTCTGTAGTCCACCCCCCGTATGTAGGACTAGCATGGGCGCGGTCGCGAAGGAGGTGACTTAGTTCTTAATATCCTCATTAGTTGATGCCTCTTTACATGTAATAATGATTTAGGGTTGATTTAGCAATGATGATTAGATATAGTTGCACTAATTAGAGTTATTCAATTGACACAGTTATAGACTTATTTCCCTAGTTTATTTAATGGCTAGCTATGATTATGACTAGTAAGATGCTCGATGATTATCCTTAATTATGATACTTGATGATTATGCTATCACTCATATTTATCTTGTGACCTCTGCCTGATTAGATTAGAGTGTGTAATTAATATCAATTATCGATGTACTTCATCAATATGGCAATAATAGTTTACCACATAGCCTTCCTAGAGGTATAATTATAAATCGACAACTTTGGATACTTCCCTAGGTGAAATGCTACAACGGTATAATTATTCGTCCGCTTGTAGAACCCATTAGTTTACATTCATATCTTATATATATTTATCTGCCTAGTCACAATAAGTACAATATAAATCTATGATAATTTCCTAGCAATATAATTGGGGATGACAACCTATTTCATGTTTAGGAATATTAGTAATTCAAAGGTGGCTAGTTGCTAATGACAAGTAATTATAATACCAAGTATTTAAAGCGCCAAGTTACTAGGTTTAGGATTTATCTCTATTTCTAGTGGTGACGTTAGAAATACCAACAAGCATTTTAAGGCGCCGTTGCCGGGGAAGGCACGATAAACTTAGAACATATTGATCATTTGTATACGCATGGATAAACTTTTATTATTAATCGATCTCTAATCCTATCAGGTACACCCTTCGTTGTTATCATTTTCTTATCTTATGCGGGGTGATCAATGAATGGTTTTTTCTCTTTCAAAGAACTTTACCGACGATCCCGAGAAACTCCTTAGAAAGAAAAGGCTTGTAGAAATAAGGGAGAAATTCGAGTCACCATCAAGAACACCTCAAGCCAACTCTTTAAGGGAGCCAGCTCCAACACTGGAAGAAGAATTTGAAGAAGAAGTAGAAGAACAAGCGTAAGATCGGGTTAGGTGAAAACCTAGCTCTTGTGTTTGAAGACATGGCTGAGAAGTCATCGCGAGAATTCTCGCCCCAACAACAAACAAACATCCGTCTTGGACCGAAATCAACACCGGGGAGAATGGATTCGAGCTCAAGCCCGCTCTCTCATCACCATGGTTCAAGCCGCCCAATTTCGTGGAAAAGGACATGAAGATGCAAGTGCACACTTACAAGCACTTTCTAGAGATTTACAAACACCTTCAATATCGGAGGAGTATCAAAAGATGCTATCTTACTCCGACTTTTCCCGTTCTCATTATTGGGGAAAGCTAAGCAGCGGTGGTTCTACATCAACAAAGATAAACACACTACATGGGACCTATGCTCAAGCGCTTTCCTAGCAAAGTTCTTTCCTACGACCAAGACCAATGCTGCGTGGGAAGATTTCAAGTTTCCATCAACAACATGATGAATCATTCACTGAAGCATGGGAAAGATTCGAGAACTATATTGAAGACCTGCCCTCATCATGGGATAGAGGAGTGGCTGTTAATGCAGACTTTCTATCACGGGCTCATCTCTAGCACCCGTGAGTCTATTGATGTTGCAGCCGGAGGAGCTTTCCTGTCACTTAAGCTCACTGATGCTAAAGCACTTCTCGAGAAGATGGCCTCAAACTCAATATGCAATGAAGAACGAACTCAGCCTCGCAAGAAGGGAGGAGAAATCCATCATCTCAAGGAAGCCGACGTAGTCACTGCCAAGCTAGACCTGATTATGAAGAAGCTCGACGACATAGAGAAGAAGGAAGTCATGCACGTCAATGATTCCCATATGACATGTGAAGAATGTGGAGACTATGGGCACTCGCCTATCACTGCCCCACAATGCAAGAGGATGTGAACTTCATCAACAACAACACCTACTATCGCCCTCAACAAAATCAAGGGTGGAACCAACAACCTCGACAAGGTAATTACCAAGGTAACAACCAAGGTAATAACTTCAATAATTATAACCTTCCGCCTTTAAGAGAATTAGTTACTAGTCAATCTAAACTGCTAGATCAAATGACTAGGAAGCTAACATCAAATGATAAAACTTTGGAAAACATACATACGGAATGGATACTTTTGCTTCAGCCCATAAAGAATCAAAGATAGCTTTAATAAAATGTTAGAATCACAATTAGCTCAGTTAGCTGCTGCTGTACCTCCATTAGAGAAAAGGTATGATTCCAGGCCAACCAGAAGATTTAAAAACTGCTAACCTTGTTGATATTCACAATGCAACCCAATATCATATTTAGCCTGCAGAGATACAAAGTGGATTGACCACTCTCTACGAGAGAAGATGGGAGACCCCGGAAGACCTGTCATTCCTATCTCCATAGGATGCCCGACTTTCCGGAGGCTATCTGTGACTTCGGCGCAAGTGTTAACATCATGCCCAAGGTAATTTATGAGAAAATATTAAATGATCCCCCCTGTTATACACAAACATGCGCTTGCGGCTTCGTAGATCGATCCATTTGCTACCCCGAGGGGAGTACTAGAAGTTGTCATTCGAGTAGGGCAATCATATGTCCCAGTTGACTTCGTGGTCATGGAGACAGGAGTAGATGAGAAGGCACCCATCATTCTGGGCAGACCATTCCTGTGCACAACAAAAGCCATCATCTATGCAGAGTTCGCCAAGATTGTCTTGTCCATCAAAGACAAGAAGGAGAGATTCATATTCAAGAACCGCGTCCTGAAATCTCCTGCAGCCCCGAAGCAAATTCAACAACAAGAAGAGCAAGAATCACACCCAATGCCGAAGAAGAAGAACAATAGAAACAATAGAAGATGGGGCGGACCAAGCATGCACCTAAAAGAAACAACGCAACTAATAATTTGCTATCAACACAGAAAATGATCACCGGTTACCCAAGCCATTTCCAATCAAGAGAGGTGATCCAGGTGTCCCAATCATTGAATGCACAATCAAAGACACCACCTTTCCTCACACCGTCTGCGATACTAGATCAGGCTGCAACGTAATGTCAAAACAGGTATACGATGAATTGTTTGATTTACCTTTATACCCAACATGTATTCAATTGCAGATGGCGGACCAATCACTGAGATTTCCTGAAGGGATAGTTAAGGATGTTATGGTAAGGATTCAAGGGCAATATATACCTGCAGATTTTCTAGTCCTTGACATGCAGGGAGACGATGATTCTCCAATTCTCTTGGGAAGACCGTTTCTCTACACTGCCAACGCCAACATCTACATCGGGTCCGGACATATCCATTTCAACCTACCTCCCGGAAAGGTACGCTGTCAATTCAGAACATTAAATAACCATAAACTGGCCAGAAAGCAACGCAACTGGAGAAGACGTCAAGCACACCGTCAGGCTGTTCAGCCTCACTGTGGATGGGAAGACTTTCCTGTCAAGATCGTGAGATATGAAGACCGCTTCCCGGAGCAAGAAGAGAACACGCACGTGCCTCGCTGGAGTAACCGGGCAGAAGAAGCAGAAAGGATGGACCAGCTCGCCAAGGAAGAAAAGAAGGAGATCCTAGCATGATTAGAAGCATGGGAGAAGACGAACAAAGAAGAAGAGCAGAAGTTAGAAGAGAAAGAAGCAAAAGAGACTGAAACAAGATGGAAGGAAGCACGCAACGCATCACCGCAAGACGGGGAGTTGACTGAGGTTACCTCAGACGATGAACCCACTGAGTAAGTGTCTACCTCTATCTAAGTCCTGTCGGTAGACTTTAAATTCCGTACCCTAGCCATAAGGTCATAATGGTAGTTATCTTATTAAATGCATTAGTAATTTAAAATTCAATTAGTAGCATTATCTCGTTAACATATTAAGATTAGCAAAACATTTATTGTATTATTTATGGCATCATAAAAGCCCCATATAGATACCCTATGGTATTTTCCGAAGGAACATCCACTGTGGTGGCATAAAAATAAAAATGATAAAAATATAGCATTTATATTTAATTCTTGCATCATAAAAAGAAAATCCAAAAAGAAATTAGATCCTGCTTAAATTGGACAACATTTAAAGATAACTCATAGGGATAATCAATTACTCTTTGGTTGACCGCTAACCCATTATTCAATTCGAGCCTCGAGTTTTGGTTTCTTGTGAGTATTTATGCAGGAACGACATTATAGCAAGGAGAGAGACTGTCGCTGGCAACCACCGGGTCTGCTACTAGCCAGTTCGCTCTAAAAAGAACATCTACACCAGATATTGCAATCATCAAGCTTGGGGGAGGAGCATCCCCTAGTTATCAGGTGACTACACCTAAGCGATTTTTGAGTCTACTATAAATAGTCATAAAATACCAAAAATATGTGGGCACATGAAGGTCCACAAAATCATAGAGTCTTGTGTTAGATATTAGATATTATAAAAAAAGATAAAACCAAATAAATATTTAGTTTCATATTAGAATATAAATTTAGTCCAGGCTAGAGCTATTAAATTTGATGAACATTAAAATTGTCTTGGAGATAATGAATAGTTGCTCTGTTATAATGCTTACTAAGTACTGCTTACCAAACTTAAAATCTCTTCAATTTTAAGCATTGATATTTTAATTGGATGATTTATTCTGAATCTTAATTGTAGAGGTATAAGCTTGCGCTGAGTCTAGATAGTTAATTGATATGATTTATGAAAGTTGATCTACTATTTATCTTGTTCCTAGCACTGCTATGTTCTGGAGAATTTATTTTAAAAAATCTAAAAATTTTTTTACATGATGAGCTCTTGTATGATAAATATGAATTCCTACCAAAGCCAAAATTAATATCTAGAGATAGGAAAACCTTTTCACATTTAAAAGCTACCTGCTTTGCATTGAGTTCAGTCAACCTGTGTTGTATACCTTATGAGAGTCTTGTCGTGCTTTTAAAACCAAGAATTACTTGCACACTCCAGACCACATATGCATTATTCCTACTCCAAGGAATAATCGCAATCATTCACCATATTTCCATGCATGTTCATCATAAAAATGTTCATCTCCTACACTGGGAGAGGACACAAAAGTCGACGATATCTGGTCGGCAGCCTACCTTGGGGGTGCCCGAGGTAGTAGATGAGATCGAGGGTGGTGAGGTGCGCGAGATCAAGAGCAAGAAAGTAACACGAGACACGGGTTTAGACAGGTTCAGGCCGTCGAGGTGACGTAAAACCCTAGTCCTGTGTTCTGGTTGTGGATTATGGCGGGGAGTAATCTGTTTTGGAGGGGGGTCCCTGCCCGCCTTATATAGCTGGGGGGGCAGGGTTACAAGATCAATCTAAACTCGCCTTCCCTAATCGGCGTATCAATCAGCCGACCAGGAAATCTAATACACAAGGTAACTAATCACCCGATGATCCGGGCGGATCATCCATGCATGCCAAGCCGTGCGCCGTACTTCAGGGTCTTCAGGCGGCGCTCGGCATCGTCTTCTTGGGTTGGGCCTCACCTGGCCGCTCGGCCTAGGCCCATAGCTGAGGGTACCCGGGGGAGCAATCCCCACAGCTAGTCCCCGAGCGGCTCGCGTGTCTCGACCCAAGTTGGGGACTTCCCAGCGTCTTCTTCAAAGCCGGCAACCTCCGACCGGCGTCCAGGGCAGGGCAAGAGTCGATTGGCGAACCCGACCAGTCGGAGTGGTCGGCGGCACTGAGGCCGACCGGTACGGTGCTGAGGAGGAGCAGAAAACACGCCTCGGGACGCGTGGCGGTCGCAAAGGCGGAGAGGAGCGCAAGAGGTCCCACTTGTCAGGGAGACGCGAGGTGCTCAAGAAAAAAGAAAAAATATCCGGCGGACGGATACCGTGTACCACGTCAAGTCACCGAAGGTGACGTGTACCACGTAGTCCCCGAGACTGATAGTAGGTGAAGTATGAAACTGGTGCCAGGATCAAACTTGTCGAAAATCATTCTTCCAATCTTGGACAGTGCAGTCCCCGAGACTGCAACTTATTCTTCTGACGTCCTTGTTTATTTCGCCAACGGGTATAGGGTCTGCGACCAGCTGCCGAAGCTTCTGCAGGCCGGCCCACCGGGCCTACCATACTCAACGCGCTCTGGAAAACATCGCGCGCAGCCCAACACCCGACGGAGGGAGTTGAAGTGGCACGGCGCGGTTTTCCACAGAGGGGAGGCGAAGCGGCGTGGCGCGGCTCCCAACACCACTGTAACGAGTGACGGCTATTTAAGGACCGAGTACGGCCACTGGCTGCACTTTCCACCTTCCTCACGACGCCTCGCACGACCCGCCGCCTTCTCGCCTTCCACTGCGAAACCGTCTTCTCCCTCCCACATCGCCAGCACACATTGGTGGGAAAACCTAGATCTGGAATGGCCGGCGGCAAGGGGCAGAGGCGTGGTTCCGCGGGCGGCGGTGGCGCGGGCGAGCGGGCGGAGATCCGGGACGCGGAGGCTCGCTGAATGCAGAGCCTGGAGTGGGCGCAATCGACCTGCACTCAGGCGGTCCTCGACGAGCTCGTCCGGGAGGGAGTGCTTCCAGAAGAGGCGCACGGCGGCTGGCGCCCTACTGCCGGTGAGTCTTTCCCCACTCCTGCGAACAACAACGAGCTTGTCGTTTTCGCGGACTATTTCCGTCGGGGATTCGGGCTGCCAGCGCATCCCTTCCTTCGCAAACTTCTTGCTCATTACAAGATTCGCCTTATTCATCTTCATCCCAACTCCATCCTTCATCTATCCATCTTCATTCACTTCTGCGAGGCGTTTCTTGGCATTCCTCCTCATTTCAATCTCTTCCGCCATCTCTTCTGCTTGCGGGCTTTTACTGGGGCCGGCTCACCTAAGGTGGTTGGCGGCCTTTATCTGTGTCTTCATGACGGGATGAAGAACCAATATCTTGGGCTGCCGCTCAACTCCTCCATTAAGGGGTGGAACACGCAGTGGTTCATCGTCAGCAACCCTGAGCCGCAGCTCTCAAACGAGGTGAACGAGTGGTGGTGTGCTAATAGCAACTGGACCGAGCGGCCGTCCTCCGCCGAGATGGTGCAGGTGGAGGAACTGCTCGGCATCATCCGCCCCATGAACCTGACAGGGGTGGCGGTGGCGATTAGTTTCGTGCTACGGCGCATTCAGCCGTGCAAGGAGCGGGAGCATCCGGGGTACGAGTACTCCGGAGACGACGATCCAACGCGGGAGACTTCAGAGCCGATCCCACAGGAGGTGTTGTTTCGGCGACTCACGCCGTTCTTTGTTGGCGGCACTCGGCTGAAGAGTTCTGGGATGCAGAGGCCGTATAGCCTGGGCAACCCCCGACCGGCGGTGAGTTCCCTTGTTTTAATAATGTTATGTGAGTATCAGTTTGGCCGACTGCTCATGTTGATGCGGTATGCAGGACCGAGCTGTGTATGTGTCGGATGTTCCCGACGGTCGTGGCCGACCGGCGTGGACCGGTGGCGGCCGATGGAGAAGATCCGCAAGATTGCGGAGGACATGCTCCACGAGGAGGGAGCCGAGAAGGCGGGTGGGGAGAGAGCAGTCCCCAAGCGTCAGGCGAAAGGGTCGACGTCGAAGGGTGGCGCGGCGAAGGTGCCCTCGCCGAAAAGGCGTAAGAAGGAGTCGGCGCCTCCTGCCTCGTCTACTCGGATAGGCGAGGAAAAGGGCGGAGGAAACGAGCCGTCGTCCTCTCGGACGACGAAGAGGAGGAGGACACGGAGACGCTGGACCAGCGTGTCCGACGCCAAGCCGCGTCAAAAACCAGCGGATCGGCTGATCAAGCCTCGCCGGTATTTGAGAAAATGCCGTCCGCAGAGGCCGCCCCAAAGGTGTCCGGGCGACCGACGAGGTCCCCAACCCAGCAGCCCGAGGCGGGCAGTTCTGGAGGGCCCCGGCTTTTCCGCGCTCGGCACCGCCAGTCTGATCTGTGAGTAACCTTGGTGTACATCTTGTTTCTTTTCCGTTCCTGGTGATGTCCAGGTTTAACTTGAGGCTGTTTCTGCAGCGACCCCGTGGCGGAGGACCCTAGCCGTGCGGAGGAGGGCGACGCTGGTCGCTTTGGTGGTAGCCCGCCCCGTCCTGATGATGCGAGAGTGAGCCCCGACCGGCCAACTAGGATGGAGGGAGGGCGGATCCCCAGCCCTCGCTCGGGTGCGAAGTTCTGCCGCCTCGCGGCCGACCGGTGGGGGAGGGCGTTAGGGCGGCCTTCTCATTTGCCGATCCCGCCATCCGTCGGCGAAGGTGGCACTACAGGGGGGACCGGAGGCGTGGTCGAGCCTGGAGCCGGAGGATGTCGCGGGGGGTGCCGCATCCGCGAGAGGAACCCGCGCGGCTTTGCCGCACCTTCTATATCGACCCGCTTGGCGACCGGCTGCTCATACTTGCTCTGTCTGTAGGAGCTGGCCCGTGCCGCTGAGACGCGAGCACGTCTGCTGGAGCAGTCGGCGGCGGCCTACGAAATCAAAATCGACAACGAAGCGGCTCGGCCGTGAGAAAACGAAGTCCGGAGGAGTCTGGCCGGCCCGCTCGAGCGCGCACCTCAAGGCCGTTCGCGGAAGACGGCCATTTAACGGCCGCGTCGGCAGGTCAAAGAGCTGGAGCGTGAAAACGCTCGGCTTGTAGAGGCAGCCCGGGCCGCAGTTTAAAAGGCGCGCAACGCAATCGAACGCTGCCGGCAGCGCTGGTGGCCCGTATGTCCCCCCCTGCCTATGGCTGCGGTGGCATTTAAACTTCGTGCTGACCTGCGTTCTGCCCGCAGCTCTGGAGGGCGAGCTGCAGCGGTCTCAACAGCTGGTCGACGAGCTGACGCGCGAAGCGGCCACCGCTAGTCAGGCTGCGGAGCCTACTCGGTCCGAGTTGCAGCGTAAGTGTTGTTGCCTTGTTGTGTTTGTTCGTTCGATGGCTATCGCCGGGGTCCTGACGTTTTTGTTTCTCAGTTGTGCAAGAGAACGCGTCGGCGGCTCAGACGGACTTGAAAAGGCGTCTTGCAGCTGCCGAGGAGCGAATGGAGGACGCGATCGTCCATGTGACCCCGCTGCTGAATCTCGTCGACCCGGATGGGGGAGTGTACGATCGGGACGTGCTCGGAGAGCGCTACCCTTCTGCGGTCTCCCCGGTTCCCCGGTGCGATGCCGCACCGCGGCTGGAGCAGACGCTGGTCTTTGCCGTTGGGCGGCATGCGCCGGGCCGCCGCTGGGCATGCGCCGGCGCGGGTCCGATCGCACTACCCTCGGGTGGAGCTTTCTCGGGTCGAGGCGGGGTTTGCCCGAAACACGTCGGTCGCCGATATGGAGAAACTGAGCGCCGAGTCTTCTGACGCGGCCGTCAAGGTGGTAGACGACCTGGACCTGTTCGGCGATCCTGATGCAGGTGCACACAGAAAAGGGGCTTTAGGATTAGCATGTGTATTGCACTCTTAGACGCTATGTACAAATGACGTCGTTGTCATATTTTGTTATGTATGTATTTTTCTTTGCCGTAATGCCCTGCAGCGTGTGACTTTGTCGTCTCACCGGACTGGCCCAGGCTGCCTGGTGTCTCATAGCGCTAAGGATGTCGACCTTGTCATGCGGCGTAGAGGTCACCGTGGTCGATGAGGGGACCCGCTGCCGGCCGTACCACAACGCAGAGCGCCGGCTCGCTAGCACGTGTAGGTTTAGGCCGGGGGGACGGGGTTGCTCCAATCACCTCGAGTTAAAGTGCGTCTTGGCGGTCTTATTGGCCTCTGGTGCATGGGTAGCACGACTGAGAATGATATGAATGCGTGAAAAGAAAAGAGAGGAAAAACAAGAAACACATCATATCATATATGTATTTGGATTACAAAGGAAAGCAGAGTACATATCTTTTATTCATCTTGGTCACTCAGGCGTAAAAACGTATTAGGTGTTCAGCGTGCCAAGAGTTTGGGCTATCTCGTCCGTCAGACTCCACCAGCCTATAGGACCCTGGTCGGGTAACCTCTTTGACGATGAAGGGTCCATCCCAAGGGGAGGACAACTTGTGCATGCCAGCGGAGCTCGTGCGGCGACACGCAAGACAAGGTCGCCGACCGCGCGGGGGCGTTCCCGGACGTTGCGGTCGTAATAGCGACGGACGCTTTCCAGGTACTTGGCCGACGGACACGCGGCGGCTAGGCGCTCTTCCTCTGCCGGTCTACGTCGCTCGCACGCGCTGATCGGAGATTTCTTCTGAGTAACTTTGAACTCTTGGCGAGCGGAAGGCGACGTCCTCAGGCAGGACGGCTTCCGACCCATACACCATGTAGTAGGGGAAACCCCTCTCTGCTCCGGCTGGTTTTGCGGCGCAGATCCCTGCATCGCCGGGCGGAAGCTCTTTTAGCCATCTTCCTGGGTACTTGTCATCTTTCTGGTACAAGCGTTTTTTGAGTGCGTCCAGGATCATTCCGTTGGCGCGTTCGGCTTGGCCATTAGCCCGCGGGTGTGCAACGGAAACATACTTGACCAATATGGACTGCTCCTCGCAAAACTCCCAGAATTCGTTACCCGCGAAGTTTGACCCCAGGTCAGTGATGATGCTGTTCGGGAGGCCGAAGCGGTGGACGATTTCTTTGAAGAACTCAGCGGCCTTCTTGCTTGTGGAGCTGATGAGTGGTTTGTACTCGATCCACTTGGAGAACTTGTCGATGGCGACTAGCACGTACCTGAAGTTACCCAGCGCTGCCCTGAAGGGGACGATCTGTTCGAGTCCCCAGACTGCGAAAGGCCAGGCGGACGGAATCGTCATTAGGGCGTGAGCCGACAGGTGGGGCTGCTTGGCGAAAAACTGACAGCCCTCGCAATGTCGCACCAAGTGTTCTGCATCCGCGACGGCGGTCGGCCAGTAGAAACCTGCTCGGAAGGCCCTGCCGACTAGGTTCCGGGAGGCGCAGTGGCTTCCGCAGATGCCGGCGTGTATTTCTTTCAATATCTTTATGCCCTCCGGCTGTAACACGCACTTCTGGAGAACGTTGGCGTTGGCGTTTCTGCGCATCAACGTGCCATCCGCCAGGACGTAATGCTTACTTCGCCGTATCAGGTGTTCTGTCTCGACTCTGTCAGTCGGTACCTCGGAGTTGGTGAGGTATCGGATGAAAGGGGAGCGCCAATCCTCCTCGCCGGTGGCTTCGATAGAGGCGACTGTCTCCTTGGCGGGAGCCGTTTTGGGCGCTCCTCCGTCTTGCCCGATCGATGGTGTCAGGAGGTCGTGTGCGAATACGCCCGGTGGAACGATGGCTCGTGTGGAGCCTAATTTGGAGAGCCGGTCGGCTTCGGAGTTTTCTTCTCGGACGATGTGGTGGAACTCAATGCCGTAGAATTTGTTCTCGAGTTTTCGGATTTCGGCGCAGTAGGCATCCATTTTCTCACTGGTGCAGGACCAGTCCTTATTTGCCTGGATGACGACCAAAGCCGAGTCACCGAAGACTTCTAAGCGCTTGATTCCCAGGGCTATGGCGACCTTGATGCCGTGGATGGCAGCCTCGTACTCGGCGGCATTATTGGATGCCTTGAAGTGTATTCTTAGGACATATCGGAGTTCTTCACCGCTCGGAGATACAAGCAAGACTCTCGCACCGGCGCCACTAACGTTGGAGAGCGCCGTCAAAAGTACATCTTCCGGTCTTTGGTGGTGCTTTCGGGCGGGACCGGTTCGGCATGTCCGTCCCACTCGGCGATAAAGTCGGCGAGCACTTGGGATTTTACCGTTTGGCGACTTGCGTACTCGACGGAGTATGCGCCGAGTTCGACCGCCCACTTGGCGATTCTACCGTCGACCTCTTTGTTTTTTATGATGTCGCCGATCGGGTATTGGGACACTACCGTCACAGTATGGGACTGGAAGTAGTGATTCACCTTTCGCGACGTTAGGAGGACGCGGCGTAGATGAGTTTTCAGTATCGGGGGTAGCGAAGTTTTTTGACTCGCGTTCAAAACCTCGCTGATGTAATACACCGGTCATTTGTACTTTGAACGCGTGTGTCCGGGTTCGTCGCGTTTCGACCACTACGCCGTGGAGACTACCCGATTTGTTGCCGCGATGTAGAGGAGGAGGTCCTCGTCGGGTAGCGGTGCCGTTAAAACTGGGGGCGTCGTCGGGGAAGACCTTCGGATCTTTGAATGCCTCATCGGCCTCACGGAGTCCACACGAATTTTTTTGGCCGCCGGAGGAGTCGAAAGAAAGGCGTGGCCTTCTCTCCGAGCTTGGAGATGTATACGCTTAAAGCCGCTAAGCAGCCTGCGAGCTTCTGAACTTCCTTGATGTTGGTCGGCGATGCCATCTTTGTTATGGCCGATACCTTCTTAGGATTTGGTTCAATTCCGCGGCGGCTGACAGTGTTTCCGAGGAGGATGCCCGATGGAACCCCAAAGATGCATTTGTTTGGGTTGAGTTTCCATCGGTACACTCGCAGGTTCTTGAATGTCTGGTCAAGGTCGGCGAGTAGGCTATCGGCGGTCTTGGATTTGACCACTACGTCGTCGACGTATGCCTCAGCGTTGATGCCTATTTGATCTTTCAGGCATGCTTGAATTGTTCGCTGGTACGTTGCCCCGGCGTTTTTGAGGCCAAAGGACATCGTCGTATAGCAATAGGCGCCGAACGGGGTTATAAAGGCCGTTTTGACCTGATCTGACTCTTTGAGGGCAATCTGGTGATACCCGGAGTAGCAGTCAAGAAAAGAGAGGAGTTCGCAGCCGGCGGTAGAATCTACGACCTCGTCGATGCGAGGGAGAGTAAACGGGTCTTTAGGGCAGTGTTTGTTAAGATCGGTGTAATCAACGCACATTCTCCACTCTTTATTGCTTTTGCGGACGAGGACTGGGTTTGCCAGCCACTCGGCGTGATACACTTCTTTGATAAAACCAGCAGCCAGGAGCCGGTTAATTTCTACCCTAATAGCCTCTTTCTTGTCCGGCGCGAATCGGGCGAAGCTTCTACTTGACCGGCTTGGCGGTGAAGGAGACCGAGGGGTGTGCTCGGCATACTTCCTCGGTACTCCCGGCATGTCCGTGAGGTTTCCATGCGAACACGTCCACGTTTTCCTGGAGGAAGCTGACGAGCGCGCTTTCCTATTTAGGGTCGAGGTTGGCGCCGATCCGAGTGACCTTAGAAGGGTCACCCGTGCCGAGGTCGATGGTCTTGGTCTCCTTGTTCTTGATGGAGGAGCGCGGGGGATCATTGACCGGGATCTCCTGGTCTTCCGGAGGCCCTTCCTTGGAGTCGGCGAGGCACTCCTTCATCTTGGCGGTGAGACCGGCGGTCTCGTTGATGGCGTAGTTCTCCTGTTCGCAGGCGTGGGCGTTCTTGATGTCGGCGCGGAGGGTAAGCACGCCGCCAGGGGCTGGCATCTTCATCACGAGATAGGCGTAGTGGGGGACCGCCATGAACTTATGCAGGGCGGGACGTCCCAGTATGGCGTGGTAGGCGGTATCGAAGTCTGCGACGTAGAACGTCAGGTTCTCCTTTCGAAAATGACCTGGTGTGCCGAACTGTACCGTCAGGGTCACCTGGCCGAGCGGCTCTGAGGCTTTGTCTGGGACAATGCCCCAAAACGGGGACTCGGCGGGCTGCAGGGCCTCTTTTGGGATACCGAGCTCCCGGAGCGACTTTGGGAACAAGATGTTCAGCGAGCTTCCGCCGTCGATGAGCACGCGTCTGAAGTGGACGCTGCCGATCACCAGGTCCAGCCCTAGGGGGAAGCGCCCAGGGTACGGTATCTCCGACCACTGGTCCTCCATGCTAAAGGTGATGGCCTGATGGGACCACGGTAGGAAGGCTGGGTCGGCAATGGTGCTCTCGGCGGAGACTGCCATGACCCTCCTGGTGGTTAGCTCCTTGCTCCTCTTGTTCTCTATTGCGGGTGGTCCGCCGCAGATTGTGGCCACGCTCTTGGACGGCGCTTGGTACGAGGTGCCGTCGGGCCTCGGGTCATCTTCCTTGTCGCCGCCGTTCTTGTCATCGTCGCGACGGCGTTGGCGCTTCTGGTCTTCCTCCCGGAAGACTTTGCCGAGCCCATAGCATTGGCGCATGGAGTGTGTCCGTTCTTGTGGATCGGGCATGGCTGATCCAGGACTTTGTCGAACTTCGGCGTCGAGGCTGCGTTTGACCCGCGACTTGACGTTGTTGACGTCGTGACGACGTCCACGGAAACGATCTGGACAGTCTCGATTGTCGTGGCGATGATCGGGTTTGCGGTCCCTCTGGTCGGCGTTGCGATCGTTGGGTTGAGGGGCTCTGCCGGGCGGGGGGAGGCAAGGGCCTCTTCCCCTGCGACGAGGTCTTTGTGGTGTCCCTCGGCCTCTTTTTTCCCTGCTGCGTAGGAGTCGGGCGGTCTTCATCGGCTTCTCCCGATTGTTTAGGGCGTTTTACGTGGTGGAGCTTCTCTTGGGGGAGTTCTTTGTATGTAAGGCCTCGGATGAAGGCGGTGATGACGCGTCGTGTGTCATTGACATTGGCGACGCTGGTGCGCAGCGTGGAGAAGCGGCGAATGTATTGCGGGGGCGTCTCGTTTGGGCGCCGCGCCAACCTTTCGAGGTCGTGACGCGTGGCTTGACGATCGCACGTGGCCATGTAGTTGTCCACGAAAAGCTTCCGGAGTTGTGCCCGGTTGTCGATGGAGTTCTCTTCTAATCCTCGCGGAACGGGTTCGTAAGCTGTAGAGGCCGACATGACAGGCAAGTAGTTTGCCATGGTGTCCTCCGTTCCCCGGCGGCCCCCGCTACGGCGTACGTGCGGAGCCACCGCCGGGGTTAGCCTTGCCGTCATAGGGCTTGACTGTTCGGGATCCGGAAGTGATCAGGCCATCGATGAGACCGTGGCCGAGCCGAGAGGTTTGGGACCTTCGATCGCCGGCGCCGCTGCGGTCAAGGCTCCGTGTTCGGCGTCGAAACGACGCCGGGCGCTCCATCTCGGCGTCGTAGGCGTCGCCTGCCCGGCATCGATGATGGCTCGAGCGTCGCGGCCCGGCGTTAACGATCGCTTCGAAGGCGTCGGGGTGGCTGGTTGATGGATGGGTTCGGCGGGTTGTTGCCACCACCGTTCCGTCGTGGTTGCGCCACCTCCCGTCGTTGCGATCGGGCGGGACCGCCTGGATCTTCCCGATCGGTGACGGCTCGACCCGGAGGTGGAAGATCCGGACGGCATCTCTCATAGCTTGTTCACCGCACTTGAGCAGCCTTGATGAAAGCTTTAGCCCGGTTTACCCGAGGGGCCGGAGCGAGGGTCTCAAGTTAGTTGGCGGCGACGGTGAGGTTAGCGCTTGGGGTTGGCGCTACAATTTGTTCGTCGATGTAGATGAACTCGTCCGCCAAGTTCCTATAGAGGTGTCGCCTCGGGCCGGTCGCGTCCCCGAGGATGCGCCTCTGGCGATCCTCGTAGCGCGCGCCGCGCTTCGGCCGGTCGGCGTTGCGCGCCTCGCGGTCGGGCGCGGTGTCCTTCGGTCTCGTCCGCTGGCGGTTCCTCGTCGGGGAGACGGCTCGGAGCATGTAGATCTGAGCCGGGTACACCGGGAGGGTGTGAGTTCCCCGGAGGACTCGCCCGCTTTAGGACGATCGATGTCTCCGGATCCGATGCGGGAGCCATCGAGTCGGAGCGGCCTCCTCTAGGATGGTGTGCAGTGATTCGTTGTCCTCCAGCAGGCGGAGCTGCACCATGTTGACGGTCGGCGATGGATTATCGGCCGGTGGTGGCCGGACAGGTTGCCTTCGCACGACTTCCTGGTGATTATTCGTGGAGTTCCGCAGGTCGGCGGTCGGATCTGTTCCTCCGAGAAGTTCGGCGATAGCGCCCCGCCGAGCGGTTGGGGTGTTGGAGGAAATCCCCGAGAACCACTGGAGCCCGGACCGGGCAGTCGTCGGGCGGCGGTTAAGCGGCGAGGGCCGGCGGGTCTCACCGGATGGCCATTGGCCTTGCAGGCGGGTGATCGGGTCGGCGTGATGCCCGCGGCGGCGCACGGGTTGACATCGACCCGATGGGTGGGTGCTCGTTGGTGTTGCCGGGCGAAGCGTGTTTTCAGCGAGCTCAATGCACTCGCGTAAACCTCCATTGACCCGGTCGATGAGTTCGATCAGATCATCGGAGTTGACGGGTTCCTCTCCCGACGGGGCGCGACTGCGGCCATTGCCGTCGGGGAAGGGTCGCCGTGGCCTCACTTGGAGGCGCGGGG
Source organism: Chrysopogon serrulatus (assembly GCA_015844335.1). Classification (NCBI taxonomy): domain Eukaryota; kingdom Viridiplantae; phylum Streptophyta; class Magnoliopsida; order Poales; family Poaceae; genus Chrysopogon; species Chrysopogon serrulatus. The sequence goes on from JADLZL010003445.1 coordinate 26,848, forward strand.
CTTTGGTCGGCGGGACCGTTATCGCCCGGCTCCTTTGGACGGGATCCGGGCTGGTCGTTTCTCCCCATTGGGTCGTGCTCGGCGACGACGGTCCACATGATGGATCCGACGGTGAAGGTCATGCGGGACGGTGGAGAGAGCGGTGGTGGAGGAAGCAACCATCTTGCTCGGCCGACAGATCTGAAGCGCACACCCCTACCGGCGCGCCGGTATCGGCGATATCTGGTCGTCGGCCTACCTTGGGGGTGCCCGAGGTAGTAGATGAGATCGTGGGTGGTGAGGTGCGCGAGATCAAGAGCAAGAAAGTAACACGAGACACGGGTTTAGGCAGGTTCAAAGCCGTCGAGGTGACGTAAAACCCTAGTCCGTGTTCGGTTTGTGGATTATGGCGGGGAGTAACTGTTTTGGGGGGTCCGCCCGCCTTACATAGGCGGGGGGGGGGGTTACAAGATCAATCTAAACTCGCCTTCCCTAATCGGCGTATCAATCACCGACCAGGAAATCTAATACACAAGGTAACTAATCACCCGATGATCCAGCGGATCATCCATGCATGCAAAAGCCGTGCGCCTGTACCGCCGGGGTCTTGAGGGCGGCGCTCGGCATCGTCTTCTTGGGTTGGGCCTCACGGCCGCTCGGCCTAGGCCCATAGCCGAGGGTACCCGGGGAGCAATCCCCACGGCTAGTCCGGCGGCTCGCGTGTCTCGACCCAAGTTGGGGACTTCCCAGCGTCTTCTTCAAAGCCGGCAACCTCCGACCGGCGCCCAGGGCAGGGGGCAAGAGTCGATTGGCGAACCCGACCGGGCCGGAGTGGTCGGCGGCAATCGGAGGCCGACCGCACGGTGCCGAGGAGGAGAGTAAAACACGCCTCGGGACGCGCGTGGCGGTCGCAAAGGCGGAGAGGAGCGCAAGAGGTCCCACTTGTCGTGAGACGCGAGGTGCTCAAGAAAAAAAAGAAAAATATCCGCGGACGGATACCGTGTACCACGCCAAGTCACCGAAGGTGACGTGGTACCACTGAGTCCCCGAGACTAGTAGTAGGTGAAGTATGAAACCTGGTGCCGGGATCAAACTTATCGAAAATCATTCTTCCAATCTTGGGAGGCGCCCCCCGAGGCGCAACTTATTCTTTCGACGCCCTTGTTTATTTTCGCTAACGGGTATAGGGTCGGCGACCAGGTTTGCCGAAAGCTCGCAGGCTGGCCCACCGGGCCTACCATACTCAACGCCGCTGCGAAAACATCGGGCGCAGCCCAACACCCGACGGAGGGGAGTTGAAGTGGCACGGGCGCGGCGGTTTTCCACAGAGGGGAGGCGGAGAGAACGAGGCGTGGGCGCTGCTCCCAACACCACCAGAACGCAGTGACGGCTGTTTAAGGACCGAGTACGGCCACCGGGCTGCACTTTCCACCTTCCTCACGACGCCGCATCGACTGCCGCCTTCTCGCCTTCCACCGCGAAACCGTCTTCTCCCTCCCACATCGCCAAAGACACATTGGTGGGAAAACCTAGATCCGGAATGGCCGGCGGCAAGGGGTAGGCGTGGTTCCGCGAGCGCGGTGGGCTTGAGGGCGGAGCGGGCGGAGATCCGACGACGAGGCTCGCGAATGCGAGAGCCGAGGGGGCGAATCGACCGCACTCAGCGGTCCTCGACGAGCTCGTCCGGGAGGGAGTGCTTCGGAAAGAAGCTGGCGGGCCGGCGCCCCTACCTGCCGGTGAGTCTTTCCCCACTCCCCGCGAACAACAACGAGCTTGTCGTTTTCGCGGACTATTTCCGTCGGGGATTCGGCCGCCAAGCGCATCCCTTCCTTTCGCAAACTTCTTGCTCATTACAAGATTCGCCTTATTCATCTTCATCCCAACTCCATCCTTCATCTATCCGTCTTCATTCACTTCTCGCGAGGCGTTTCTTGGCATTCCTCCTCATTTCAATCTCTTCCGCCATCTCTTACGCTACGGGCTTTTTACTGGGGCCGGCTCACCTAAGGTGGTTGGTGGCCTTTATCTGTGTCTTCGTGACGGGATGAAGAACCAATATCTTGGGCTGCCGCTCAACTCCTCCATTAAGGGGTGGAACACGCAGTGGTTCATCGTCAGCAACCCCGAGCCGCCGCTCTCTAACGAGGTGAACGAGTGGTGGTGTGCTAATAGCAACTGGACCGAGCGGCCGTCCTCCGCCGAGATGGTGCAGGTGGAGGAACTGCTCGGCATCATCCGCCCCATGAACCTGACAGGGGTGGTGGTGGCGATTAGTTTCGTGCTACGGCGCATTCAGCCGTGCAAGGAGTGGGAGCATCCGGGGTACGAGTACTCCGGAGACGACGATCCAACGCGGGAGACTTTAGAGCCGATCCCACAGGAGGTGTTGTTTCGGCGACTCACGCCATTCTTTGTTGGCGGCACTCGGCTGAAGAGTTCTGGGATGCAGAGGCCGTATAGCCTGGGCAACCCCCGACCGGCGGTGAGTTCCCTTGTTTTAATAATGTTATGTGAGTGTCAGTTTGGCCGACTGCTCATGTTGATGCGGTATGCAGGACCGAGCTGTGTATGTGTCGGATGTTCCCGACGGTACATGGCCGACCGGCGTGGACCGGCGGCGGCCGATGGAGGAGATCCGCAAGATTGCGGAGGACATGCTCCACGAGGAGGGAGCCGAGAAGGCGGGTGGAGAGAGAGCAGTCCCCAAGCGCCGCGAAAGGGTCGGGCCGGGCGAAGGGTGGCGCGGGCGAAGGCGCCCCGCCGAAAAGGCGTAAGAAGGGAGTCGGTGCCTCCCGCCCGCCTACTCGGATAGGCGAGGAAAAGGGCGGAGGAATGAGCCGCCGCCCCTCGGACGACGAAGAGGGGAGGACACGAGACGCTTTGAACCGTGTCCGACGCCAAGCCGCAAAAAAAACCGGATCGGCCGATTAAGCCTCGCCGGTATTTTGAGAAAATGCCGCCCCGCAGAGGCCGCCCAAAAGGTGTCCAGCGACCGACGAGGTCCCCGATCCAAAGAGCCTTCCGAGGCAGGCAGATCTGGAGGGCCCCGCGATTCCGCCGGCACCGCCGCCCGATGCGTGAGTAACCTTGGTGTACATCTCGTTTCTTTTCCGTCCCGTGATGTCCGTGTTTAACTTGAGGCTGTTTCTCGCAGCGACTCCGTGGCGGAGGACCCCACCGCGTGAGGAGGAGGGCGACGCTGGTCGCTTCGGTGGTAGCCCGCCCGCCCCGATGATGCGAGAGTGAGCCCGACCGCCAACTAGGACGTAGGAGGGCGCAGTCCCCCCGCCGGGGTGCGAAGTTCACCGCCCGCCTCGCGGCCCGACGGTGGGGAGGGCGTTGGGCGGCCTTCTCCTGGCCGCCAGGCCCCGCCATCCGTCGGCGAAGGTGGCACTATGGGGGGGACCGGAGGCAGGGTCGAGCTGGAGCCGGAGGAGGTCGTGCGGGGGGTGCCGCATCCGCGAGAGGAACCCACGCGGCTTTGCCGCACCTTCTATATCGACCCGCGCGGCTTTGCCGCACCTTCTATATCTAGAGGATAGGAAAACCTTTTCACATTTAAAGCTACCTGCTTTGCATTGAGTTCAGTCAACCTGTGTTGTATAGCTTATGAGAGTCTTGTTATGCTTTTAAAACCAAGAATCACTTGCACACTCCAGACCACATATGCATTATTCCTACTCTAAGGAATAATCGCAATCATTCACCATATTTCCATGCATGTTCATCATAAAAATGTTCACCTCCTACACTGGGAGAGTACACAAAAATATACCCACAACCTATAGGATAACCCTTGTCTTTTAATGCTCTAAGTCCTGATCATACCTCTCGATTCATTCATTATATTCAAAGGATGCATGTGGCTATGCAAAATAAAGAAAAAGAAAAGCAAAAAGAAAAGAAAGAAAGAAAAGAAAAGGAGAGTAAAAGATGGACAAATGTCCCAGCAATTAAAACAATGGGTACTAGATGCCTGCCTCCCTGAATAAAAAGAAATAATAAAGATAGCCCATGTCTTTCCTGAGAAAAGTTTTAAAAGAGAGTCATTCCCGAAAGAGCAAAAATAGAAATAGGAGTTAGCCATAAATAACACATATACACCCATCCATCATATTTCATACACATGCACATCTTGGTTTCATTGTATGCCTCGATTCTCTGTGGATCCATTAGTTGACTTTACAATACATGTTTTGCAAGTAAGCCTGTCCTTATTATTGCCACTCCTATAAGCTCCACTTTATATATACCTTTAGCTATAGGAGGCATAACAACCTTAGTGCCTCAAGAGAGAACCACAAATACCACATACACTGAGAGATTTGAGGGTATCATACAACAAAGCTCTGAGTTTTATTCTGAAAACTTATTAAAAACTCTGGAATTATAGTATTGCAAGGAATTTGAGACATAGTGTTTAGCTTGACTGTTCTATCTTTCGACTGCTCAAGGTTTATGCAAAAGCTGTGAAGCCCCATATTACAGGTAAAACGAGTAAGTTTGAAGGTTAAAGTACACATTGTTTAATCCGGAGGAAATTTTGTTTGAAAGCATGTGTACTAGAAAGTATAATGACATTGTAGCAACTCCTGATCCAAATATAATAAACAATTAGGCGTGGTGTGTTTGCCACGGGACTGGCAAAAGGTAAAGCTTGGGGGTATTGTTGACACCTGTTAGTGTCAACTTTTACTAAAGCTTTTCACCCAAAAGGAAACAAGAAAACACACTAGTCTAGGGATTTATCGACAATTTCCACGAGTTTTGCATATTACGTAATTTCGGGGAGATTTCTAGAAAAGTGAAAAAGAGGGATTCAAGTGCAAAAATATCCACGAAACTTATCCGCCACGAAGGACACCACGGGAAGACTCGGGAAGGATCCGTAAGAAGACAGGAAGGAGCGAGGAGGGCAGCCCCCCGGTGGGGTGGGGCCGGCCCCACCCCAGGGCCGGGCGGCGCCCCCTCAGGGTTTGGTGCCCCGCTTCTAGAAGCTTCTCCTGGTGCCTAGGGTTTTCATCTCCACCGTTGGTTAAGTCGGTTTGATCCTACGGCACGCACGCGCATCCCACTTAGGACTATAAATACATGGGTAGACCCCCCGGAGAGAGCCAATTCATTATTCATCAAGGCCTCAAGCCATCAAGCATCAAGAGCCTTCAAGTTCATCAAGAGCCTTCTAGTTCATAGGATTAGCTAGCTAGATTAGAAGTAGAGGAGATCTAGTTCTTCATCGGATCTAGAGCCCGGGCGTGCCCGGGCCGAGCGCAAGAGTTCGGTAATAGATCTAGTTCTTAGTTACTTTATTGTATTTAATATTCAGATTAGGGAGACTTTACTCTAAATATATTCATATGTTCTTAATTGCAATAGTCATTGTCTACTTTGATTATATGTCTAGTTTAGTTACTTTGATCTTATTGAATTCATGTAATTGCTCGTATAGCGTTTATCCATATATACAATGGGTAGATGATAGGCGATATGTAGATGTGGTGTCTAGATGTCTTGTTTATCTGCGAGTGCACCCTGATATACCGGGACGTGTGGTAGTCTGCGTAGGTGACGACTATATTAGTTCCTCTGTAGTCCACCTCCCGTATGTAGGACTAGCATGGGCGCGATCTTGAAGGAGGTGACTTAGTTCTTAATATCCTCATTAGTTGATGCCTCTTTACATATAATAATGATTTAGGGTTGATTTAGCAATGATGATTAGATGTAGTTGCACTAATTAGAGTTATTCAATTGATGCGAGTTATAGACTTATTTCCCTAGTTTATTTAATGGCTAGCTATGATTATGACTAGTAAGATGCTCGATGATTATCCTTAATTATGATACTTGATGATTATGCTATCACCCATATTTATCTATATTTATCTTGTGACCTCTGCCTGATTAGATTAGAGTGTGTAATTAATATCAATTATCCCCTGTACTTCATCAATATGGCAATAATAGTTTACCACATAGCCTTCCTAGAGGTATAATTATAAATCGACAACCTGGATACTTCTCTAGGTGAAATGCTACAACGGTATAATTATCTGTCCGCTTGCAGAACCCATTAGTTTACATTCATATCTTATATATATTTATACGCCTAGTCACAATAAGTACAATATAAATCTATGATAATTTTCTAGCAATATAATTGGGGATGACAACCTATTTCATGTTTAGGAATATTAGTAATTCAAAGGTGGCTAGTTGCTAATGACAAGTAATTATAATACCAAGTATTTCTGGCGCCGTTACTAGGTTTAGGATTTATCTCTATTTCTAGTGGTGACGTTAGAAATACCAATAGCCTCCGCTGTGCATGCTCAGGTGGCTAGGAAGGGGTGTATTGTACCTCGTTGGGTTCGGTTCGGTGAGAAGGAGCTGTCGGTGCAATTAGTTTAGTCGGAGGAGACACCGCCAACGGGAACCGATGGCCACCGTGCCTCTGTCCCCTGTTCCCCGTCGGAGAAAGGAAGAAGAAGGGAGGGGCTGACGGGAGGGGCGTTGTCGTGGTCGAGAGAGAAGAGGAGGAGCGGGGGCGGGCAGGCCGTGCTCGTGGGCCAGGCCGCGGCGCGCAAGCTGGGCTGGGGCAGCGCCTTGCTGTGATGCTGGCCAGCCAGGCCGCCTGATGGCCTAGTAAGAGGAGAAGATGTATTTCCTTTTTCCTTTTTAATTTCTTAAAGCTAATTTTTCATCTTTTTGTAATAAATTGTTTTGGGCAGATAAAATGTTGACAAAAATATGTGTGTGATCCTTGTGCTTTGCTCTGTTAAGGAAAAATATTAACTTTAATTTTTCAGTAAGTTTTATTTATGCAATAATTTGCTCTTTTAATTAATAAATACCACTTCAATGATTTTTAATAAATGAAATATAAGTCTAAAAATTGTGAAATCTGTTTTGTGTGCTAATTAGATGATGATGATCCTAATTATGAAGTTTGATCCTGTTTTGATTAAGTTTTGTATTACACTTAATTAATACCTTGTTTAATTAATGTTTAATTAATTAGTCATTTAGTTAATTAGTAGTTAATTAATCTTTAATTAGCAAGTTAATTAGCGACTTTCAACGACTGTAAAAATGGTTAATAAATTAGTAATCACTCTAATCACCATTAGGGTTGCTTGATTTTGGGATTGAGTGATGACCCTAGGTCATTAACCCTAATGACCTTCGGCATTTCATGTTGATTCTTTGTTGACACTCCTTAGCGTCAACTTTTACTAGCACTTTAAACCTGAAGGAGAACAAGAAAACATACTAGTCTAGGGCTTTATCTGACAAATTCCATGAGTTTTGCATATTCTATATTTTTCAGGGTGATTTTCAGAAAAGCAGAAAAAGGGGATTATAGTGCATAATTATCACGAAATTGATCACGTCGAACAACATCGCTAGAGGACTCGGGAAGGGTCTAGAAGACACCGAAGCGTGGGGGCCCCTTGGTGAGCCAGTGGTGTGGCAGAACCTTCTAAATTATATGGCCCACAAGCACCTGACATTGTCCCTAAGACCTCTGTCAGCCGTAATTGTACACCACATAGTATAGAATGTTCCGTCGGGTGAATCCCCGATAAACCACGATCACTCCAGGATCGATACTTACAGAGACATCACAGTATTACAACAGTTTTCATATAAAAATACCAGAGTAGCGAAAGACTTACAATAACTTAATTTACAACCCTTTTTACAAAACTTATACAAATCCGAGTGTTATTATTACAAAACAGCGGAAGTATCATTATATAACTTTATTACATATCACACAACCAAAGTGCCCTACCCAGAGGCCACTCAATTCACTCTTCCACGGTTACTTCTTCGACAACCGTCATGCAACAAGGGCCGTAGCACTCTTGTCCATGCGGTTCACCTGCAACAGGGGTTTAACAAACCCTGAGTACAAAAAGTACTCCGCAAGACTTACCCGACCAAAAATTGGGGAGAAGACTCAGGAATACTGGCTAGTGGGAATCAAGGTAAGGCTTTAGCAAGATCAAATGACACATTTACAAAAGAGACTAAGCCAGTCCTTACTTTACTACATCAATCACTTGTCAACCATGTACCGGATTCAAAACTTTCCATCATCAACTTCCATGATTACTACGATGCCGGGACTCGGATCACGGCTCCCATATCGTGGAGCACACGATGATTCGAATCGCTTTATATACCCAGCTGGGGCTTCCTAGCCACACGATGTATGCAGGATTCAACATCTTACATACATCAACTCAACGCTTAGATTTCTCCATACTAGAACGGGTGTACAGTACACCACCTCACTACGGCCGCTTGGTCACTTCGGCGGTGCGCATCGTAGGATGGGTACACGCTACTATCCGTTCTAGTAACGAATAGTCCAAGTGGAGCTTACCGCCATTAGCATGCGACTAGTACTATCCAATAATCTCATGATCCCTGGGGCCAAACAACGGACGGTCCTTAACCCGACACAAGTGGACGACACTACATCGGGCAATAGCCCCTCCCCGATGCAAGTCACTCCACCGACGTCTCGAGTTACTCATCATCATGTTCTTATGGTGTACCCTTGACCCCGTCGGAACAAAGGTAGACGACAAGCAACATCAGGTTTTCGTAAATTCCCTTCAGGGAGTATAGTTATCATACTTTTGAAAACAGTTTATCCAAAACCCTACCCTAGTAGCAAGACTAGGCGTATACTAAGCATTTCGAAATTAAAACAGGTATACAGGGTAATATATCAAGGTACGGTAAATGCATCAAAGTAGGATATCACACAACTCCTAACACCTAATGCATCATATCTGGAGCATAAAATCATAAAACTTTCGAAATACAAGGACGGGTTTGAATGCATCCGGGGCTTGCCTTGGGGCTCGACGAAGTTAGGATTAGCGATGGCACTGCCGAGATCGGGACCAACCTTCTCACACTGATGACCTTCCTCCGAGACGAGAGTCGGATTAGCTACACGATTGAGATGCATGATTACGATGCAGTGAATAAAAGAGCATGCGATAATGATGCAACGATTGTTAACCTATCTTGAGTACAACTTTCCTTCACGGTAAGGTTGTACTACTGAAGTATAACTAGCGTCGACGACGACGGACTAGCGATACGCAATCAACATGAAATGCCGAAGGTCATTAGGGTTAATGACCTAGGGTCATCACTCAATTCCAAAATCAGTCAACCCTAATAGTGATTAAAGTTGATTACTAATTTATTAACCATTTTTACAGTTGTTGAAAGCCGCTAATTAAACATACTAATTTAAAGATTAATTAATTACTAATTAACCAAAGGATTAATTAGTTAAACACTAATTAATTAAGGTATTAATTAAGCATAATACAAAACTTAATTAAAACAGGATCAAACTTTATAATTAAGATCATCATCACCTAATTAGCACACAAAACAAATTTCATAATTTTTGACTTATATTTTAATTATTAAAAATCATGGAAATTGCATTTCTTAATTAAAGGAGCAAATTAAAGCACAATTAAATTTTATTGGAAAACCAGGGTTAGTATTTTTCATGGACAGAGCATGTCACAAGGAGCACACACATATTTTTGTCACATTTTTATCTGCCCAAAATAAATCATTATGAAAATATGAAAATCAATATTTTAAAACATAAAAGAAAAAAAGAAAAACAACTTCTCCTCCTTCATGGGCCACTGTGCGGCCCAGTGGCCTAATAGAGCCCGCACACGGCCGGCTCTCGGGCGGCCCGCTGCCCTCCCTCCTCTCTCTCGGCCCGACAGAAGGGCCCCGCATCGGCTTCATCCCCTCCTTTTCACCGGCCGACGGGGACGACGGCGCGATCGGCGGCGATCGGCCACGGCTACCGGTGGCCCCTCCGACGCAACCGGCTACACCAACACATTCCTCTCATCACCGCGGTCTCAACGAGCTATGATACGACTTCACGGCGCTTCCCGGAGCATGCACGGCGGCGGTCGCGACGGCTTTCGGAGGCGCACGGTGCACGGCGGCCGAGCCAACCAGAGCACCTCCGACGACGCCAAGCACACTAACCAACTCGGGAACCTTGAACGAACTCGAAGCGACGCGAAACGACTCGGAGCCGGGCTGCAGGGTGAGGAACGGTGATGGCTTCTGATGGCGGGGTTCACCGGAGCAAAAGGAGGAGACGACGGCGCAGCGCGACTCCGTGGGCGAAAAACAAACGAGAAAAGGCTCGGCGGATGCGCAAACAACTAGGCGGAGCGGTGTGCAAAGGTGTAGGCGTGATCGTGGAGCAGGAAGGCGAATTTTTCCGTGACCGAGGTGTGTCGACGGCGTGGTGGAAGAAGAAAATTTGGCGACGGCGGCGACCACGGCCTTTTATAGGGCAAGGGTAGATCGTGGAGGTGGCATGCGTTTTCGCGACGGGGTCCAGGTGGTTGGGGCGCGCACGGCTCGGGGAAGTCGCCGGAACGGCCACGGCGGCCGGCAAGCCCATGCCGAGCAATCGTAGCCCCCCTGTTCAAAACACCGTAGCGAGGACACCTCCCCTTCTTCATTTTCGAAATTATTTTCAAAAAATTGTACTGTACATAAAAATCTCCCAAAATACAGATTGCACAAAATTTATTGCTCTACAACTTTCATTAAGGAAGTTCAGTCAGATTCCAAATAATTTTTGAATTGCATTTCAAGTTTGAAAAAGGGTTTAAATTCCAACTTTTGGGATTTCAAAATTGCTTTCAAATTTTGAATAAAAGGTGAAAATCTCCAAAAATAAAAGTTGTTCCATTTCTCAAGATCTATAACTTTCATGTAGAAAGTTTTTCATGAAACCAAATAATTTTTGAATTGGAGTTTAAAATGCAAAAGGGGACTATTCCAAATTTGGAGAACTTTTGAAATTAATTCAAATTTTATTCAAAAACTTGAAAAACTTTGTATACCAAAGTTGTAGAGCTCAAAGAGATGCACAAACTGTATTTTTGGAGTTTTCCCAAATTTTGAATATTTTGAGGTGAAATTGAAAAGGGGCAAAAACACTTTTAAATTTTAGATTTTGAAAAGGATTTTCAAATTGGATTTTTGGGCAATTAATTAATGATGTTGTGGTACTTTTCAAACCCAACCAATGGCACACTTTCAAAGTACAAACTTTATACTTTGAAATGGTACCAAAGTTTGGCAACTTTTATTTATAAAATTAATTATAGTTAGCTCACCAAAATTGAAAGTGATATTCAAAATCCAACACTTAACCATCTAGGGTTAGGGTTTGGAATTCAAATTCCAAATTCAATCTTGATTCTTTCTTTTACATCATTTGCTTTGTAAAACATCTTTGGGATGTGAGTCGGGGTTAGCAAAGCACTTGCAAGCATCACGATTGATTTTAGTTGATTGCTTTTATAAACCAAATCAAACATGTGGGTGGAATTTAAATGATGTATACATACACATGCAATATAAAAGAGCGCAAACAAACCCTAGAAATTGATAAACTCATTTTAGTCCTTCACATTAGTGTTCTCTAATTATGAATGCTCATGCAATGATGATGATGACATGTTAGGTTTAAGTTAACGTAACAGGGGTGTTCTGGTGGTGGGGGGCCGGCCCCACCTGGGGCCTGGATCGGCGCCCCTAATTCGGCCGCCTTCGCCGCCCCGCCTTCGGAGTCTTCCTCCCACGGTTGCTTGGAAGCCAAGCAGAGCATCCCTACGTTGATTTGAGGTCGGTTTGATCCGACGGTGCACATGAGATGAAGACGCGGATCGTGACGTGGCGATTCCTTGCCCCCTACTCCACCTCGGCCTATATAATGACGCCCAAGGCTCCCCCCAAGAGGCATTCTACACCCCGGTGCTTCATATTCTCTACATAATTAGGGTTAGGGTCCCTCTAGTTGATCTAGTCTAGTTCATCTAGTTCATCTAGTTCTAGCTAGTTCATCTAGTTGTAGCAATTAGGAGAGACTAGTTCTTCTAGATCTAGTTTTATTTAGAGATTAGAGAGATTGAGTAGAGGAGTAGAGATTCTGGAGGAGCTCCGGCCTGTCGGCGCGTCTTCGTGGTCAGTATTCTTCCGGATTGACTTTCGCCCTGAGTGCTCGAGGTACTTTTGTATTTACCATTCCGATTCAAGTAAGCAATTTGTTCTTATTCGTTCTTTGGTTCACATCTCATATTGAGTGCTTTGATCTATAGGACGCTGTAGGTTAGAGTTGTATTTCGTAGTGTAGGCGTGGTGCCTAGGATAGATTTACTTGTGAATGTCCCCTGATTAGCCCGATAGTGGTAGTCTACGTAGGTGACAGCTACGTTAGTTCCTCTGTAGTCCACTTCCCGTTGATAGGCTTTACAGGCTGATAGGTGTCTGGTAGGTAGATTACTCTGTTTCTTCTCCTATTCAGGTCACTTGCCCGATAAGACGATATTATACAAAGTTTACCGGTAGTTGGAACTAGAGTGCAATAGCTATTTCCTTTTTTCTTGATATGATCTAGCCTAATTGTAGGGTTAAGTCTATATACTTTGTCATCATCACAACTGTTCCCTGTGGATACGATATTTAAAACCTCCGGGTAAAATGTGACACTGGTATGATATCTATGCGCTTGCGAATAATCCTACTTAAATCTTATTTAAATGGAGTACAGTTAAAAATACCAACAATTGTGTATCGTTAGTCCATCGTCGTCGACGCTAGCTATACCTTCTTAGTGCAACTATACCGTGAAGGGAAGTTGTACTCAAGATAGTTTAACTATCGTTGCATCATTATCGCATGTTCTTTTTATACTGCATTGAAATCATGCATCTCAATCGTGTAGTTGATCCGGCTTCCGAGAAAGGTTATCAGTGTGAGGAGGTTGGCCCTGATCTCAACAGTGTCATCACTGCACCTAACTTCGTTGAGCCCAAAGGCAAGCCCCGGATGCATTTAAACCCTTCCTTGAATTTTGAAAGTCTTTTATAATGTTATGTTGATGATATGATGCATTAGGTGTAGGAGTTGAGTGATATCCTATCTTGATGCATTTACCGTACCTTGATATATTACCCTGGATACCTGTTTTGATTTCGAAAATGCTAGTGTATGCTTAGCCCCCGCAGATAGCAAAGGCTTTATGAAATGTTTTTAAAGATGTGATAACAAAAGTTCCCCCTTGAGGGCAAATTAAAACTCCGATGTTACTTGTTGGTAGCCCTTCACTTTGATCAGGTCAAGGGTACGCAACAAGAGCATGATGATGAGTAAATTGAGACGTCGGTGGAGTGACTTGCATCAGGAGGGGCTACTGCCCTGATGTAGTGTCGTCCACTTGTGTCGGTTAAGGACCATTCATTGCCTTGGCCCTCGGATCATGAGGTTATTGGATAGTACTAGTCGCATGCTAATGGCGGTAAGCTCCCTTGTACTATCTTTGACGAGAACGGACAACCGGGACGAGAGTAGCGTGTACCCATCCTACGGGGCCACTGTGGAAGGGGACCGCGGCGTAGAGAGATGGTGTACTGTGCCTCGTGGCTAGGACCCGCCTCCGGTCGAGAAAATACGAGCGTGAGTTGATGTATGTAAGATGTTTGGTCCTCGCATACATCGTGTGGCTAGGAAGCCCCACTGGGTATATTAAGTTTATTCGAATCGTCGTGTACTCCACGATATGGGAGCCGTGATCCAAGCACCAGCATCGTAGTAATAATGGAAGTTGATGATGAAAAGTTTTGAATTTGATACTTGTTTGACAAGTGATTGATGTAGCAAAGTAAGGACTGGCTTAGTCTCTTTTTGTAAAAGTGTCATTTGATCTTGCTAAAGCCTTACCTTGATTCCTATTAGCCAGCATTCCTGAGTCTTCTCCTATTTTTCAGTCGGGTAAGTCTTGCGGAGTACTTTTTGTACTTAGGGTTTGTTTGACCCCTGTTGCAGGTACTGACTAGTGAAGCTAACTTCGGTCATACCAGTGGGCTTGGCATGATCGAATATCTTTCGGCTGCAAAGTTCTCTTCTTGCTTCCGCAATCTCAGTTAAGTTTTGTTTAATCAAACTCTGATCAAATGTTGCAATCTCCTTTTATAAATCTTCCGCTACTCTGTTGTATTTGAATAAAAGCGGTTGTAATACTACAGTATCTTGTAAGAAGTTGATCCTGGAGGATCGTGGTTTCATCGGGGTTTCACCCGACAGAACTTTTCAAGTTATATGGTGCACAAGTATAGCTGACAGAGGTCTTAAGGACAATGTTAGATGCTTGTGGGCCATATAATTTAGAAGGTTCTGCCACAAGGCGGTTCGAATCCCCACCTCGCTGCCATTGCGGAGATCGAGCTGTAATAAATCCCAACACCTAATTAGAGTTTGTTTGTCCGAATTTGCCTCCAGTAAGTACAAAGTGTCTATCATTAGTTATTTCGCATGTTGGAGGACGTACTAATTTAACCTCATGCAACGGGCCGTTTTTTGGAAGTGTCGTTTCAAAGAGTTGCTATATGGCCCTAAGCCCCAATGGCCTAAGGTTGAGGAGAAAAAGAGCAAGGAGCGAAGGGAGAGAGTCATCATTGAAGACCCTCCCATTCTATGCAAATGTGGGGTGAAAGTGCACTATGGCCTAGTTTCATCGGAGTTTGGAATCGGTTATTGGTGCAGCCACATGGTTGACTATGATGAGGTTTATCACTTAATTGGACTTGCCATTCATTTAACTTGCATTTTTTCGCTAATGAAGTTTGAATTGCTTGATTCTTACAGAGCACCAGGAAATACAATTGGGAGGCTTTTGAAGGCAAAGCTGAATTTTTGGATACAATAGAGGCAAAGAAAGTTATGGGAAGGAAGATAGGTTGTGGGTCTCAACTCTTGGATGACTACTTTGATGAGCACAGACATAAAATGCGTAAACTTGCAAGAGAAATTGGTGTGATGAGTCGGGAGAAACTTGAGTGGGATCAACTAAATGCAAGGATCAAGAAGAGGAAGGAAGAAGCCAAGCTTGCGGCAACTCGAGCTGAGGAGAAGCATATAGATGACTTTGTTGCTAGATTGTGTGGCAGTGAGTGCTACAAAGAAACAAAAAAGTTACATACAATATTTCAATCATTCTTTATTAGTTAACTGATTCATACATTTATATGTAGGGATTGGATGCACCGGTGAATATACCGTAGAGGTGGCCCGTTCTAGGTATCTACAAAAGGTGGCAGAGGACGCAGAGAGGCAGGCGGTAGAGGCGTCAAGAGAGGCGGGAGAGGCTGATGACACATCTAGATTGAGTGAGCTCATCGCTCTAGCAGAGGCCGGATTGGAGGAGGAAGATGATGACACTTCCAGATTGAGCGAGCTCATTGCTCTAACGGAGAGAGACTTGGAGGCGGAGGCTGAAGATGATGCCTTCATGTCTCAGACCGCCGATGAAGTGGAGGCCGCCTACTACAGGCAAAAGGCAGCTAAGGCAACAGTAGGCGAGAGTAGTCGTAGCAAGAAGGTTGTGGTTGAGGAGTGGGACTCGAGGATGAGCTTACTGATGTTGGCACTCAGTAGAATGTTCCATTTGTATGTTACGTGTTGTATGATGTTAGGTTTCACTGTACCTTTTGCGTTATCTCTATGTGTTATTGGATTGGCATGATGTTGAACTTAGTAATGTCTGAATTATTCATGTTAACTTTAAGTCATTTAGAGCATGCAAGATTGGGAGTTAGAATTATTTCGCAAGTATTCTATTTCCTGATGCTAGCAATCTATAGCAGTCAAATAGGATTATTTTCTTCCCGAGACCTCTTACTTTTGTGTATCATGTGGGAGTTAGAATTAATTCCTGTTTACTTAGTTAGAATTAATTCATGTTTACTTACAACAATCCATGTGCCGTCAGTGTAGAACAAAGTCCAAATGTTGGCCAAAAGGGGATCGTGCAATGATTGGGGCGCTATCCAGGGTAGGACAGTGCCACCTCTGCTGGCGCAGTATGTAGGGGGACAACGCCCCCAATCATGGCGCAATACCCAGGGGGCAGCGCCCCCATGTTGGCACGGTCTGTGCGGAGCAGGAAAAAACCAAAAGACTTGGGTGTTTGCGGCTGCAATATTCAATGCATATTTATAGAAAGGAGACATTTCACAGACCAGATATTAACATAGGTTCAAATAACGGAGATTAACATAGGCTGAAATCACACAACGAAGACAAATCACATAACGGAGACGAAGATCAAGTTATATTGGAACATGACACATAGGTTCAAATTAACATAGTTGGGGTCACTTGTCCAAACTCGCTAAAGCACATGTCCAAACTCGCTAAAGCACAACTACATCTAGCAACATCGAAGCTACACCTAGCTAGTTGGGAGGTAGGGGTCACATGGACGTCTCTGGCACTTTGGACTTGATAGGATCATGTTCGGAGTGAACGTGACGTCGATGCGGTCGAGCTGCCGATGGCCCCCACGGCCCTGCTGTCCTCGAATGTTTGCCTGCACGTTTTGAGAAGACCATGTTAGTAAAAACAATCACTTCATATGTAACCAATGCGACTGTGGGTAGTTTTGTACCTCAAGGTCCTCTTGAGTAGCAAGTGGTGCTCCGCCCAGCTGGGACATGCCGAGAACTGCTTGAGGCCAAGTGTCCCATGCTAAGCTGCTGCCCTGGTGCTCGCCGTAGCCACCTGTGGGTACCTGCTGGTCCACGTAGCAGTCCCAATCAGTGCCGCCTGCTTGGTTATCCATGTACCC
Source organism: Chrysopogon serrulatus (assembly GCA_015844335.1). Classification (NCBI taxonomy): domain Eukaryota; kingdom Viridiplantae; phylum Streptophyta; class Magnoliopsida; order Poales; family Poaceae; genus Chrysopogon; species Chrysopogon serrulatus. The sequence goes on from JADLZL010003445.1 coordinate 43,547, forward strand.
CTCCTCCTGGACAATGTCCTGCGTGCCACTCGAGCCCTACAAACAATCATCACATGTTATGTTAATATTGTGCAAAGTAACATTACAGATTCGTACCGTACAATGCATTAGCACTCACCTATCCTGCGTCACCACCCATGGAGTAGTCAAAGTAGTAATCTTCGAACCAACCACAACGAGGTTCCGAAAATTCTTCTTATGGTTGGTGGAAGTGGGGCTGTGCACACGAAGGCTCACCTAGTATCGGGTCAGAGGATCCCCTTGGTGTCGGCAAGGGGGTGGAACCTAAGGGACTTGGCTGTCTCCTAGGCTGCGGTGAATCCGCCGCCACCCATGGCGTGTCCACGCAACCTAGCTTCATAGCTAGCTTCCTACATCCCCTCTGGATCTTCTGCAAAATGATTGAAACAAAAGAAACTAGTGAGCACGGGTTATAATCGAATGAAGTATGAAACATAACAGGCACGCACACTCATCCCCTAGAACACACGTATGTAAACCCTACCCCTATAAGCACCTCTGAAGAACTGAGCCGGCATATCGGAAGATTCTCGAAGTCACCACTGGCGCCTCGTCGTCGACGGGAACGTCGCTTACCACTTAAAACGTAACACCGGTAAATCCTGGAAAAATCCCAGGAAAAGGTGCGAACACCATGATTTGATCCTGGTGGGTAGCGTCTCACTGGACAGTCTTACCATTATTAGACCACAGGCCCATTTCTCTCCCTTAATTTCATCCAGCCCATTCTAAATGGCCCGACCGTTCTACCACTTTCTCTCTTTCAGCCTATTCGTGGCTCAATTCATCGCTTCACATCCTCCCGATCCTAACCCGGTAGCCTCGTTCGATGTCCTTCCTTCATTGCTCTTCCAGACGAGGCACCGGAGCCGCTCCCTGCGCCTGTGGCCGACGGAGGAGCCTCGCCCTCCCCATGGCCGGCGGCTACGCCCATGACGGAGGCACGCTCGCGTGCGTCTAGCGTCCTTGCCCTCATCTCGGTCAGCCTCAAGACGCATCCAAAGCAACCTCGCTCGCTGCACGCGTGAAGAAGGCTTGCGGGCCAGCAGGGTCGCTCGCCCAAAAGGGGAGGTGTAACACCCTAGGTGTTAAGCATTTTTGCTTTGCATTTCAGTAAGCATAAGCATCATTATGCATTTCATTATGAGCATGTGATAATGCAAGTTTCATGTGTGCAACATGCATGTTTGTTAAATGATCTTAAACATAACCAAAAATATTTTAGAATTTGATATGAAATAGGGTTTATATTCATACTTTTGTCAAAATGTGCTTTCATGAAGTTATATATGTCATATATGCTTTTATCAAGTTGCTAAATAGTTTTAAATACAAGTATATGGTTTATTTACTTTTTGGGATTAAGCCCTAAATAAAAGTTGTAGTACAAAATATATACAACAATCTTTATTTAAGGGTTCAGGACTAAATCCCATCCTAAAGTGCTCAAAAAGTTGACCCAAATATGAATTCAGCTTTTAATAAAAGGGACTTAGAAAAATTTTTTAGGGTTGTGTAACTTAGTTTTTTTAGGGTTGTGTAACTTAGTTTTTCATGAATAAAATTTTGAAACCAATTACATCAATTGAAAGTATTGGTTGGCTTGTTCTATGATTTTGTAACTTAGTTTTTTTAGGGTTGTGTAACTTAGTTTTTTTAGGGTTGTGTAACTTAGTTTGTACTTTGGTTCTATGGTATTGGTTGGCTTGTTCTATGATTGGTTAGCCATTAGTTAATTGCTTAAAACTTGAATTCAGCATTGTATTGGAACTACCTTAAAAAAAATATTCAAGTCCTGAATTTCAGTTACTGTATTGAATGTTTGGAGGTGTGTAAAATATATTTTCATAAATAAAATGCTGACAACGGATGCATCATTTGTTAGAACAAAATTTATACTTTGATGTTATGAAGTTGGTTGAGTTTGTTGATTACTAATTATTCCTTAATTAAGTGCCAAACATAGCTAATCATTGTAATTAGCTCTGTATAACTGAATCGAGTTTCAGAGTTTGTTTTAATCTATGTTTGGTAGCCTGTGGTTTGCAACCCTTTGAGAATTAGACTTTGCTTCTTTAAGCAAAGCTGGAGAGCACTTATTGGAGATCAGCATGGTGCTTTTAGTTTGTTTGTTGGTCACCTGAGCAGAGAGTTAGAGAGGAAGAAACGGGGCGGTTTCAGTCACTGTGTTGGCAACAGTAATGGCACTTTCTCGTTACCCCGACGTGCCCGCCGCCGGTTTGCAGCCCCTGCCACGCCGTGCTCAAGGAATAGCTCATGACGCGCTGGCCAGGGGTGTATGGTGAGCTTGTGCCTTGCCCATGTCGCCACCAGAGCCGGCCAGTTCGCCGTCCGTTCCCTTTCTTCCCTACATTGCACATCGGCGACAAGGCAACGGCTCTCCGGGTTTCACTCACGCTCGGGAACGCCTTGCTAGCCGCGTGGAAGTTCTCGCGAAGTCACCAGCCATCTGTCCATGCCGCCTCTGCCTTTAAATAACTTGCACCGGCCGCCAGCGAACGTTTTTCTTCTCTCTGTTCTTTATCAACTGTATCCATCTCATTGTCAAATTTGACCTCCTCACTTGAGTATTCTCCAATTCTTCACTTTCACAGAGCCACCACGAGCTACTCTACTTTCTCAGCACAGTTGCACTGCGTGCCATCGCAAGGTGAGCTACCTTGGACTGTCACCGCCGCCATGGTTGCCATGGCCACCGGCCAAAGCTCTTGGCCGCCGCCGTTCCCGCCCCTCCAGTCATCCTCGCGCCTTCCCATGACCGTAACCATCTCCGTATCACTAAACCGCACCCAGCACGCTCCTTCTCCACCGCTGTTGGCCGCCGGAGCACCGTTGCCGCCAGTTGGACAGTGGGGCCATCGTTTTCCCATGGCCGGCCTCCTGCGAGTCTCCTCCCGGCCAAGCCGCGGGCTACCATGGGACCGCCACGGGCCCCTACGTGGCCACGCCATCCCCGTGTCGCCGGCATGGCTCCCTCCGGTCGGAAATCGGCGAGCTCCTCGGCTGCGCCTGCTCGCTCGTGAGATGATGAAGAGGGGCGTCGCGCAAGAATTCGACGAAGTTCAGGGGGTTATCTGCAACGTCCACGACTCAGATGAATAGTACACACAGTACGATTTCACCTTTTCTTTTCTCTTTTATGCTAATAATTTCAGCTGAAACTTCGAAATTTCATATTAAATAGAAGAAAAATCATAAAATAGTAAATGAGGATGTTTTGGAATTCTTATGAGAAGGTCTATGGAGTGGAGTCATAATATGACATGTTTTAGTGGAAAGTTTTTATGGTAAAATTAGATCTTTGTTATGTAAGGTATGCTCTTGTTAATTTCACAACTGTTTGTTTATTGCTCTAATTGGTGTGAAAATACTATGGTAGGCTATTTATGTGATGCTTGTGCTGTCGTAAAGATTTTATAATTTTTGGTGCAAGTATGGTTGAGTTATTTGGATAGCTTGCTTAATGCCTAGTAGATAGTTTTAAATAATTTATAATTGAAATAAAAATGCAAAAATGGGAAATATGTTTTCACTGCCTTTGCATGATGTTATTTAACCCTAATAACACTTAACATGGCCATATGTTATAGAAATTATTGAGTTTTGCATTTAACTTGCTTTCACATGCTTGTTGGTAATTAACTTTTTGTTATTTTTGTAATAATTAATTTATAAAACTTGAGCATGTGATACTTCTACAGTAGTCATGATGTAATATTATATTTCACCTGCAAAAATATAAAATCCAGACTATTTGTTTGGAATATCACCTAAAAATAATATATATAGCCTTTATATATAAGTAATGATATGCTTAGGTAAGAAATGAATAGATATATGGTTCTTGTGATGCTTTATTATGTTTTAGACTAAGCTAAAGTGTTGTGTGGTCATGTTATGATGGTTAGGACTATAGTAATAGCTCTTATATGTATGGTCTTGCATAGAAATCAAGGGGGAACTTGTTTTGTTTACTAGAGAATTCCCCTAGTTGTTTTGGGAATTAGTGAAGTAATAGCTCTCATACTATATTATGGCGCACGAAATATTTAGAATTGACTTTAGGTATAATTTAAAAAGATAAGCAGCTAGCTTACTATTGGATAACTCAACTATTGGATAACTTATAAATTACAATATGCATTTTTTTGCTAATTGCTATTGTGCAAAACATCATATAAGTGTTAAAATCTAGGATCTAAATTTTATAAAATTGTACATAACTACTTGACAACACATGGAAAAGGAGGTGAAAAGGTGAAATAAAACTAAATGAAACAACGCAATATATCATCCATGACCATGAGTCTCAATCGATAAAGACATATAATGATAGTACGTAAAGAATTTTCATCCGCAGTTCATCTATTACTCGGTATTAGTGAATTGTAAAAAGTTATCAAAATATATCCATGTTCGGTCTTATTTTGAAGAGTTTATTGTGAGGAACATCATGGTGCAATTGGATTTCAATTACGATACTTGGTTTAGGTGCTATGATTTTTTCTATTTCAAAAATAGCTAATGGGAGATAATTAATTAAGACTAAGTGGGGTAACTCCTTTGATGACATCATCATACATCACTTTTTGAAAATCCTCATTTTTGATTGGAGGAGACCCTTTAGTGGGTCTTAGGATATAGGAGTATAAGATATGCTGGAAGTAGCTACAGATGTAATTTCTGTTATTGGTATCAATTATATGGTGTTAATGATGTTTTCTGTAAATGCATTCTATACAAAAGTTGTAGGTAACTCTCATATCTTGCTTGTCCTTGAATTTTATGATTTTAGGCCTGCTAGTTTAAGAATTATAGATTGAATAAATCACTTTGTCAGCCTTTGCTTATATTCTGTCCTGATCTGGAAGATGTTACTTTTTGTGCTATTTAACTTGTGAATAACCTCTTGGTCATAACTAGAGAGTTGTTGTGTTTTTCATAAGCTTTCTAGAATGTCTTGGATCACTATTTTTGGTGGTATATAGCCCTGGGTATGAGCTTGTGGAATTCGAGGACAAATTCCAACATTGATTCTCTAAGACTGTTTGACTTGATTAATAATTGAATCAATCTAAGATAATAATAACAAAGTTGTAGACAACCTTTAAAGCTTTCCAAAAAGTCTTAAGAACTCTACTGGATGCCTAGATCTTCAATTATGGACACATGAATTGGGTGCTGTTCTGCTGTCTTGATTTGCTAATTAAGTTGATTGCTTTAACCTTGTATCACTAGTGTGCTTGGTAGTATTAATGAATATCCTTAATGGTATTAACATGTGTGCTGATAGCATCTTGAATTTAATTAAGTAATATTCAACTTAAACTAATAGTGCTTTACTAAGTTGCTGAGTAATGACCTTGATGCTTCTTGCTATAGCTTTTGGGAGGAGTTAAGCATGTGATGACTTGTGTGACTTTTGGATTGATTGTAGACCTTGGGTCATGAAACCCAAATGATCCTCTTCAATTTGATTACTTAGTGTTATTGCTTAGGATAAGTTTGTGATATCTAGTAAATGGTTGCTTGCAAATAATTGTAATAGCTTTTCTAGAAAAAAGATATGCACCTACTTTGTATAACTTAAAAGCAAATGATATTTAGCTTTGTTTAAGTAAACCTGATAATACAGTGTTGTCATCAGAGAAAGAGAATTGCACACATAAAGCCTTATGTAGCTCTCCTTTATCGTGATCTAAGTAAATCATCTCATCATGCATCATGTCATGCATAGCATTAAGCATGCATTATTTTGTTACGTGTAGTGCACGTGAGTGAGAAGGTCCGAGATGATCAAACTTCAGAGGAGACTCGAGAGGATCCAACCCAACGAAGGGATTCCACGGAAGATACCGATGACAAATTTAATCGCTAACTTTCCTGCAGCATAGGCAAGCCCCGGAGTATAACCCACTCTCTGTTTTACAAATACTTATTTACACCTTAGGTCTAGTGTAATGCACATTAAGTAAATAGGAGTTGGTTGAAACTGTTGCTGCATGATTACCTTGATCTACAGTTACTTCCAGATATCATCCCACTAGTATGTGTAGGACGATCTCCTTAAATGCTTAGCCATGCTTAGACTAGTAGAAGTCGGGTGATTTCCTATCTCCTGTGAGATATAGGATGGTTACTCGTTACTATGGGATATATATGTGCTATCCTGAATCATGGCAATGAACTTAATTAAAGACCGGACGGAACATGGGCTATGTTCTGGTGGAAGCCGACAGGGTTACATGGTCGTGCTAGTTCCATCTGTGTCGGTTAAGGACCGAGCCGTATTCTAGATCTAGGTGTGAGATTAAACGTACCTTCACTTAACCGCTGAATAACTCGTTTCGACGGTGAAGCTGATTAGCTTATTCGAGGTAGTTTTTGAACCGCTGAATGCATTGCTGGGACGAACGGACGGTGGTAGGGTACTAGTCAAGACCCTGCATGACTACGGGCTACGGGATGAACAGGCATGACTTGTGAGACGCAGTACCATGAGCTTTGCAACCGGTTTCAATTCTTTCGAATAGAGCGAACAGTAACTCGAGCGAGCCCGATTTAGCTCGTGAGAGTGTGTGATACAGGCTTTACCTAGCTGATGTAATCGATTCGAATCACCGTCTCTCCTGGATAGTGAGAAACTCATACCTGACCGCAGAGACGTAGTAAGAAATTGAACATTGGATGATGATGAAAGGATTACGATTGGTATCCCAACTATAAGTAATGGTTGCTATGATCAAATTGACATGACATAGAAAGGTGCTAATGTAGTTCTGAATAGCTCAATATTAATCTTGCTAATAAAACTTAAAGTAAGGATTACATTAGTTTGCTTTTCTGCAAATGATGCTAGCCATCAAACTCCACACATGGCCTATCATTATCCTTGGAGTCTTTTATTTCTTCTCCCTGACGGGTAAGTCTTGCGGAGTACAATTGAGTACTCAGGGTTTTATCCCACCCTGTTGCAGGTGAATTCCTTATTTGCAGATGGTGTTAAAGCCAGTGGGCACGGCTACTCCGTAATATGTTTCTCACCTACACTTCACCGGAGGGTGTCGCCTAAGCTAGCAATATGATTCAAATTTTTGATTTGGTAAATCGTGGTGAAGGCAACGCCCCGGCGGGTCGTGCCCTGTTTTGCGCCGCTGGGGGAGGCCACGCCTGGATCTGCTCGCGATGCAGCGGAGTCCACGCCCGATGGGGTCACCCCGCTCATGCCGCAACGAAGGCCAGAGCTCACGCCCGGCTTGCTCTGCTCGTGTCACAGCGGAGGCCATACCCAGCAGGGTCACGCTCCTACTTAGCTCGCACTGTGGCGGAAGCCAGAGTATGCGATTTCGCGGTCGCACGGAGTAGCTCGTGACGGAGGATTTCACAATCACCTCCTATCCCTTGGAGTGGAATCAGGATTCCGAAGAAATTGGATGGAGTTATGCCTAGACTCACGCTGCTATGTGATTCAAATTTAGGTTTCTATCTTTTGCCCGTTTCCCCTCTTATATATTGCCTACGATTCTTCTTGTCAAAACACAAATACAATCTTTGTTGATTGGCTACAAAGTAACTCGTTGGATTAGAACTCTAGTTCTGAATCTTGATCTCATCGGATTGAATTTTAGTTAGTTTCTAGAATTCTGTGCTTGACATTTTGTTACCTTATTAGATTATAGATGTATTTCGGTGATGGATTGTTGTTAATCTATAGGTTTTTCTTAATAATCTAATTGATGTTTGTTCGCTCTATTTATAGCTGTTTTTTTGGCTCATCGGATTAGAACTCCAGTTTTTAATCTTCATCTTGATCTCACCGGATTCAACCTGAGGTTAGTTTCCATAAACTCTGTGCTTGATGTAGTTCCTGCCTGCCTGAAACGTTGTAGTAGTTTAATTAGTCATCATCCTTTGTTTTTGTGTGTGCGCGCGCTTGGGAATTAGTAGAGATGACTATCGGTGCAAGTATTTAGAGATTCTTACGTACTAGTAGGATGCCCCGCGTGTTGCCGCGGCTATGATGTGGTTTGCTAATGTGAATAGCTTGAATGAATACATAATAACATGTATTAATTCAATGTGTTAGTGGATGATGATGTGGACACTTTGTATATGGCGAGTTAGTGGCATGTGCTAGTGGGATGTTGTAATGGTTTCGAAGGATTTCACCCGAGATCTCACTCAACCAAACTCTCTCCGACCGGGGGAGTGATCGACTTTTGGTGGAGCCTCGTTAGAGGGTCATCGTAAATTTTATTGCTTTCGAAGCATTTCACCCGAGGTCTCACTCAACCGAACCCTCTCACCCCTACTATATCTGAGGGTCACCCCCCTCCCAAATTTTTTTAGAGTTTTCCTTCACAAAATATTATATGTGTGATATGCAGTTTTTAAACATTTGCAAAAAAGTTATCGAAATATATCAATGTGGGGTCTTGTTTTGAAGAGTTTATTGCGAGGAATATCATGGTGCAATTAGATTTTAATTACGATACTTAGTTTAGGTGCTACAACTTTTTCTCTGTTTCAAAAGAAATAGCTAGTGGGGAGATTAATGAGGTTTAGTGGGCAGATGATGTCACCTAACGGGCGGATGACATCACTTTTGAGGCGTGGACCAATCAGAAGGCTGAGAAATGCCTTGATTGGGTTTTGCATTATAAGAGATAGATTTGCTATCTTCTCTGAAAATGTTTTCTCAAGTTTAGATAGAGTAGCCTTCTCCTTCTTCCCTACTAAAAGGCAGCATGTTAGAGCAGCAAACTCATAAACACAACCAAAGAAACTAGACATCTACTATTTACTATGCAGTTCATACTGCACAAGCAATTTCTCTTTATCATTTTCAAACTTTGAGAACATGTCTACACAAAATAGTACATAGATAGGTCAATTAAAACTGAAGATAATAAGTGAATAGGAAAATGAGGCAATATAGGCACAACACAGTGATTTCACATTAACATATTGCCCCTTTCTAAATCATGAATTATAGAAAAGTGTGAGTGTGTGACCAAAGTTCAGCTAGGCGCTAGGCAGATTCTAGGCGCTGACCCCCTCCGCCTAGCGCCTAGACGGGATTAATCGTGCCTAGGCATTCCTAGGTGTTTTTCTAGGTGTTGTATAATACATGCATAAATAGTTAAATAAAAGGGAAAAATAGGATAATACAAGGAGAAAGGGAACAAGGCTCATTAACGGTCCAACTCTCCCCATTACATCTCTCGCCCATCCCTCTTCCACCTCTCCCGCATGCGCCGCCGCAGCTCTGCTCTCCCCCACATCTCCTCGTCCTCGACGTCACCCGTCGCCAATTCCTTTGCCTCCCCCCGCATCTCTCTCTCGCGCGCAGTCTCACTCGGATCTCTCTCCTGCGCCCGCCGGCTGCGGTTCCTCCCCTACCCCTGCATCTCTCCCTCAGTCTGCGCGTCCGCATGCGTCGCCTGAGGTACTCCTCCCTCACCAGCGACCTCCGCCCACCTAGGGGTCCACCTAGCCCCATAGGCGAGGCGGACACCCTCCGACTCGTGACTAAGCGTGCCTAGGCGCGCCTAGCGGAACTATGTGTGTGACAGTATAGGTACAACACAGCACTATATCGTTCCTTTTACTAGCTGCAAAACTGCTAGCAGAATAAGCATATGTGTACACCGGAGCTTCCTCAGGTGAGCTTGTCTATAGATTGATCTGATCATAGTTAACAAAAAAACTAAATAGCACAACTCATTTATGGCCACAGAACAAACTAAGGATGGTACCAGGCCTGCTAGAGCATGACATGAATTTCCTCTGCTCATAGTTAACAAAAAAGCTAAATAGCACAACTCATTTGTGAACACAGGACAAACTAAGGATGGTACCAGGCCTGCTAGAGCATGACATGAACTAGATAAAGATAGGCTAGATGATAACTATATGGTAACACTGGACTTTGGTAAAAACCAATGACAGGTGGGCCGATTCGGTAAAGTCTATGGAAAGCAGAAATCCAACGCGTTCGGCAAATGAGCGTGCGGTCGGCTAACTTTGAGCTATTCGGCAAGCGTATGTGCAATTGACTCTGGGTGATTCGGCAAGCATTGGTGCGGTCGGCTATCTTTGTAGACAGTGGCTCCATTCGGAAAGCAAAAGGTGGCGAACAAGAAGCCGAATAGAAGGAGAAAAGCGTGATGATCAAGGACTCCGAGGAGAATTATAGCAAGAGTCTCGCCATACTTTTGAGTTACCTTTAACATATTGCGTACGTCGTAATCTCTTAGGATTCATGTTATGTCCAGGGTATAAATATAGACCCTCGACCATTGTAAAAGAGGATTCACAATCAAATCAATACAACTGGCCCCGTGCCACGTTTTCGAGTCCTTTTGTCGTGTCGTCGATTTCTTCGAGAGGAGCCAATCGATCCGTCGACCTCCGTAAGTTCCGGCTACCTTGCTATCATGTCTAGTATCATGCGGTGGATTTAGATCTTGATGCAAGTAGTCTTGTTCGTCTCGATGGGATGGCCGTGCGGCAGGCGTCTACTTGATGATCAAGAAGTCTTTGCTTATGCTTTTTCTATCTCGACTAGATGGCCGTGCGGCAGGCGTCCGCTTGACAGCTTAGCGAGGCAGGATAGTTATCGATTCTTGGTTAGATCGTGAGTCGTGCGGCAGGCTAGGATCTGGCTCAAGGATTAGTTATCGGCTCCATTAGATTTGGCAAGATCTAGTAGATTCATTAAGTTATCACGTGTTGCATAACTTTAACATTTTAATTATTTGTAACACTCTTTTGCCTAATCTAGATTTGATCGGTTTCGGCTTCTTATTTTATAGATCTATTTGCTCTCTAATGCTCTTTACTTATTATGATAAATAGGTCGTGGTGCTTACGTGAGCGAATTAGATCAACCTAGATTGTTACATGTTGTGGGTTCTTGCATGTTAGAAACGCTTAGACTTTGATAGGATCGGGTATCGTGCGGCGGATGCAGTGTCTTTGATTAGTTTAGTCGTGATAATTTGTATGTTCCTTCTTCATGGACCCGAAGAATTAAATTTGTATTGCCGAGCTTGGTTATGCTTCAATTCGTAGTTAACTTTCACTTGTTCAAACATGTCTTCTCATACATGCACGTTCGGCAATCGATGTACTACGTGTTTCACCTTCATATTAGCCGAATGAATTGCATGCATGATTGGCGCATGACTTCTATAGCCGTATGTCGCCGTAAGTGGCTTCGGGGCCGTATATACGGAACTGCGGTCTCATCCGACACGTTCCGATTTTGTATTTAACAGTTTCTTTGTCCCTTGTCGGTTTTCAGGTCAAATTGATCGGCACGCTTCCGGATCTCCAAACCGTGCGGTTGTCCGATTGAAGTCACGCTTTTCGGCTTGCCGTGGTGCTTGGCGCGAGGTGCGATTTTGTGCCAACACACTTTTTGGCACGCCCAGTGGGACAATCTCCTCGATTCAAGATGTCGGACGTCAATAACAATCATGTTTCTCGACGTGACGCTGGATGAATTGCCGGACCAATTGAGAGCAACAGTGGAGCAAGCATGCGAGCAATACAGACATAAATGCTTAATGTCCTTCTCCAAGAACAAGAGCAACAAGGTTTTTCGAAGCGGTCATTGCCAAGGGTTCTTCTTGCACATCGACCGATTGCTCAAGAGGAAGAAGCTCAAAAGGTATCGATTTGGTCCATAAAGCCTTGGCAGATACCATCGGGAACCACAACACGGCCTTTCTAAATACTTTCCGAGTAATCATGGCTAATACTTTCGCCAACAACAGCTGATAAGTATTTTGAAGATGGTGTGGGACCAATTCGTGGACCAGTGCTTTTCAATATTCCAAAATATCAAGAGAAGCAACCTGAAGATACAGGAACATGGGATTAACAAAGATGAAGTAGAGACTCATGAAAAGCAACCACCTCCTACTTATGGCCAAGTGACGTTTGGCACTCTTGAAAAGAGTACCGCAATCTGCATACAAGATATCTCCGGCATCAAACAAGGTTACAAAGGAACATGTATGGGGATGGATATCATGAGTTCACCGACTATACTTTGCTCTAGATGCTCTACCGAATCCGGGATATAGAAGTGCAGCGCGGGAATGCCATCCGGAGGACAGCACGTGGAACTCCGAAGACAGACATTGACATAATCATGCAAAGGATGGCTGATATGATGCAACATCGTTCGGCCTAAAGCCAAAGAATCAGTCCTATTCATACAAGTCTGCGTACCCATGGAATGGTATAACAGGGGTTGCACTACCAAAGCAAAGGGTGAAGCCACCAAAGGACTTGACCAAATTTTCTCGGGTCGAGGATGATACAAGTACCACAGAGAATATTAGCCGATACGATACGGCTTTGGGGAGGCATCCACGCACGAAGCTTGGAGGGTTCGGTATTTTCCATTGTCTCTCACAGGCCCAGCTTTCACCTGGTTTACTTCTTTACCGGTGATTCTATTGAACCTGGGCAGAACTTGAACAGTAAGTTTCATGCTTATTTCTTCACTTTGGAACTATCGAAAAAGAAGCCGGTAGACCTTACCGGTTTGAGGCAGAAAGCTAATGAGACACCACAAGAATATCTTCGCAGATTCAGAGAAACTAAGAGTCTTTGCTTCTCGCTGAATTTACCAGACGATCGTTGCCCGGGATAGCAATAGTAGGGGATCTTGCCGAATATCGAGGGAAAAGCTGTTCGGCATAGAATTTGATGATCTCGGTCAACTCGCTCGAGATTAGCCGTCATGAGTAATCAGGCTCGGGGTTTCGTGGAAGGGATAATCGCTATCGGAAGGGTAATGTTGCTAGTGAGATGTATCGAGTTTCTGGAAGAAGCAAGCGAGTACGAGGATGAGGATGAAATAGCTGCAGCCGAAAGTTGACTTGGGACAAAGAGCCTACCCAAGTAAGTCGGCGGTGGCTGAAACAACAAAAAAGGGGACTTACGATTTTGATGTCTCCAAATCAGATAAGCTTTTTGATCTGTTGGTGAGGGAAGGACGCATCAAGCTACCGGAGGGACATCCCATGCTACGCCCGAAGGGGTGAAAGACAAGAGATATTGTGGTTATCATAACACTAATTCTCACTCCATCAATGATTGCCGAGTGTTCGAGTTCGGATTCGAAGGCAATTCAAGAGGGGCATCCTGAAATTTGATGGCAAAATGAAGATTGATGGCAAACCTTTCCCCAGAACATGATTTCTTTCTCTGTCGGAATGGTCTGCAGATGACCTTAAAAGCAAGGGAAAGATGAAAGTGTTGACATCGAAAAGAGCTAAGAAAAGTGGCAATGTAGACCCCAACCGGCAGATTCTTTGAAGAGTTGAAAGAGAAAGTTCGGTTCAAAAATAGCCGAACCGAGAAAGGTGAAACGTCCGGACCGAGGATGACATCACGAATCTTCTTTGAATAAATGGCGAGGCAAAGCAAGAGCAAGAATACTATGAAGAACGAAAGTTCTTAGAAGAACGGTGGAGATCTGAAGAAGAAATGTATCACCGAGAACAAGAAGAACACATGAGGGAACTAGAACAGTCTCATTGGGGTTGTTCATTCTTTAAGCATTGTTGGAATGAAGGCTTGAAGTCTGCCCGATAGAAACAATTGCCCGTAATGCGTGTGATCGTATTATGGCTACAGGCAGTCTCGAGTCAACCGCCGACCAGTCCATGAAAGACTTGGAATTCAATTTCCTGAAGACGATCGGCGTATAAAATTAAATGACTTTGATCATCGGAGGAAGAGATTCGCGGATCAGCATTGGGTTCATCCTGAAGAGTACGATGAGGAAGGAAATACTCATGGATATAGATGGTAGAAAGGGCAATGGTGCCCACCAGGGTTGAGGAAAAGTCAGAAGAGGAGAGTGCAGCGATTAAGAAACAAAGAGCTGGAACAGGCTGCTGCAGAAGAAAAGAAGGAATGGCGCCCAAAGAAGAAATCCGATGAGAAGGGTCCTTCGGGTGATGCATGCATGGCTTTCTTCCTCCCATCAGAATTCATAGCTCCTGACAATCAAGAAGTACAAGAGGAGATTTACTCTGACTTTGATGAAAGTGAGTTTCAGGATCTAATGGCTCAGCTTATACTAACACAACAAGCAACTTTTAACAAGCCGGCCAAACATCGTCACTTGAAACCGCTTTACTTGAAAGGATACGTCAATGGGAAGCCTCTGACCAAGATGTTTGTTGATGGAGGAGCTGCTATCAATATAATGCCATATTCCACGTTTAGAAAGCTCGGGATGACGGATGAAGATTTGCTTAAAACCGACATGATCCTTAGAGACTTTGCTGGCAATCCTTCTAACACTCGAGGAGCTGTGCATGTTGAGTTGATGATTGGGTCTAAAACCCTGATCACTACGTTCTTTGTCATTGACGGCAAGGGGGCATACAATTTGCTTCTTGGGAGAGACTGGATTCATGCTAATTGCTGTATTCCTTCAACCATGCACCAAATCCTTATTCAATGGATAGGGGATGACGTGGAGATCATACATGCTGATGATTCGGTAAGTGTGGTCGCTTCGGAGCCGGCCATCGGGAATATGATGGTGTTGATTGTTTCTCTGGCAAAGTATGGAAAGAAGGTCCTGTTAATGTATTCAACAAGGATCAACAGCCGATCCAAGCAGTCGGCTCGAACAGCAATTTTTGAATGGGTAACCCAATCGATGGCAACAAAGGAAAGTTGGGACACGGTTTTATGTCGGCCGACAAGCTAGAAGAGATAAATGTTGGTGATGATTCCAAATCAAGGCCGATGTACATCAGTGCAAATTTGAATCCAGAATATAGAGAACAAATAGTAAGTCTTCTTAAGGAGTTTAAAGATTGCTTTGCTTGGGATTATACAGAGATGCCTGGACTAGATCGTTCTATTGTTGAACATCGATTACCTATTAAGTCGGGTATCGACCCTATAAACAACCTCCAAGGAAAATCTATAAAGAAGAGGTACTCGGCCGATGTGAAGAAGGAGATTGAAAGGCTATTGGAAGCAAACTTCATTCGGCCGTGTGTACGCCAGATTGGATTTCGAATATAGTTCCCTGTTTACAAGAAGAATGGGAAGATGAGAGTCTCAGTATAGACTTGAGAGATCTTAACAAGGCCACTCCAATGGATGGGTATCCGATGCCAATTGCCGATTTGTTAGTAGACGCCGCAGTAGGGTATGAAGTCATTAGTTTTATGGATGGTAATGCTGGCTATAATCGGATCTTCATGGCAATAGAAGATATTTCAAAAACGGCTTTTAGATGCCCCCGCCACATTGGTTTATTTGAATGGATTGTAATGACGTTTGGATTGAAGAATGCCGGTGCAACTTATCAAAGAGCCATGAATTACATATTTCATGAGTTGATTGGCAAAATTGTGGAGATCTACATTGATGATGTAGTAGTCAAATCTGAAGACTATGAGAGACACTTAGCTGATCTAAGAAGAACTTTGGAATGCACTAGGAAACATGGTTTGAAGATGAATCCAAACAAATGTGCTTTCGGAGTGTCAGCTGGTGAGTTCTTGGGATTCCTTATTCATAAAGGAGGAATTGAAGTTGGAAAGAAGAGCATGGAGGCAATAGATAAAGTTGTTCCCCCAACTAATCTCACAGAATTACAGTCCCTGCTTGGCAAGATCAATTTCGTAAGAAGGTTCATTTCCAATTTATCAGAGAGGATCTTGCCCTTTTCTCCATTATTGAAGCTCAAGAAGAATCAAGAATTTGTGTGGGGTGACGTGCAACAAAAGGCTTTTGATGAAATTAAAGAATACATGAAGGCACCACCAGTTTTGGTACCTCCACAACTTAACAAACCTTTCAAGTTGTGCGTGGCGGCCTATACCCTAACGATAGGATCGGCCCTCATGCAAGAGTATGAAGGGAAGGAGCGAGTCATAGCTTATCTTAGCCGAAAGCTGCTAGACCCAGAGACAAGATATTCGGCTATGGAAAAATTGTGCTTGTGTGTGTATTACTCATGTACTAAGCTTCGGCATTATTTATTAAAAGCCGAATGCGTGATTATTTCAAGTCATGATGTGATCAAGCATATGTTGTCAATGCCAATTTTAAATGGAAGAATTGGCAAATGGATTTTGGCTTTGTCGGAATTTGATTTAAAATACGAATCGACAAAAAAAGCAGTGAAGGGTCAAATTATTGCTGATTTTATTACGCAACATCATGACCTCAAAGAATAAAATATAGTAGGCATTGTACCTTGGACTCTATTTTTCGATGGTTCATCCTGCAAAGCAAAGGTGGGGGCGCTGGCATTCTATTAGTTTCTCCACGGGAATAACTTTTTGAGTATGCTATTCCCATTGAATTTCATGTGACTAACAATCAAGCGAGTATGAAGCATTGCTTAGAGGGCTTCGGCTTCTTGTAGAGATAAAAGCCGCCATTGTTGAAATCTTTGGAGACTCGAGCTGGTGATCAACCAATTGATTGGCCAATATGAGTGTAAGAATGACGCTAAGAGAATACTATGAGGAATGTCGGGAACTTTTAAAAAGCTTTCGGGTAGCAACTTTGCATCATATCCCTAGGGGGCATAATGAAGAAGCAAATAGGTTGGCCCAAACCGCTTCGGACATCATGAAAATCAAGAAGTCTTCACTATAGAAGAGAATATTCCAGACGCTGATCAGGTGGTTGGCGATTGGAGACATGAAATCATCAAATATCTGAAGGATCCATCGCAGAGAGTTACCCGAAAACTCAGGTACAAAGCCCTTAAGTTCGTTCTTCTCAATGATCACTTGTATTACAAATCTATAGATGGGGTATTGCTCAAGTGTCTAAGCCAAGAAGAGGCCAGAAAGATGATGTACGAAGTGCATGAAGGATTATGTGGTGCACATCAATCGCCTTACCGGATGAAATGGATAATTTGGAGAATCGGTTATTTTTGGCCAACTATGCCGGAAGATTGCTTTGACTATTATAAAGGATGTTATGATTGTCAAAAATTTGGCAATATTCAAAAGGCTCCTAAGCAATCGTTATGAACCCAATAATCAAGCCTTGGCCATTTAGAGGATGGGGCATAGATTTGATTGGTCAGATACATCCTCCTTCGAGCAAAGGGCATAAGTTTGTGCTCCTGGCCATAGATTATTTTACTAAATGGGTCGAAGCCATTCCTTTGAAGAAAGTTACATCAGAAAATATGATCAGTTTTGTTAAAGAGCATATAATTTATAGGTTTGGAATCCCTCAAACTATAACAACCGATCAAGGAACCCAGTTTACTTCTTCGAATTTTGCGACTTTGCCGAAGACATGGGGATCAAGTCTGTATAATTCTTCTCCTTATTATGCACAAGCCAATGGGCAAGCGAAGCATCCAATAAGATTATGATCAAGATCATTCAAAAGAAGATTGATGAGAAACCGAAGAGATGGCATTTGGTTCTCAATGAAGCATTGTGGGCTTATCGGATGGCTTGTCATGGGTCAACTCGAACATCTCCTTATGAATTGGTTTACGGGCATCATCTTTGTTTTACCATGGGAATTGCAATCGGGTTCAAGAAGAGTTATGTTGCAAAAAGATTTGGAAAAAGAAGATTATATAAATTTGATGATAGATGAATTGGAAGATTTACATTTCATTCGTCTCAAGGCATTAGAGAATATTGAAAAGAATAAAATACGTGTTGCCGATATTATAACAAGAAAGTTAGAGAAAAGCAATTCTTGAAGGTGACCTGGTTTGGAAAACTATCTTCGCCGATTGGATCGAAAGACAGGGCATTCGGCAAGTGGTCTCCAAATTGGGAAGGGCCCTTTCGGGTAGAAAGATGCGTGCCTGGCAATGCATATATTTTGAAGACTTTGTTTGGGGAAGAATTTACCAGAGCTATCAACGGACGATATCTTAAAAAATATTACCCCAAAGATCGGGTTGGTTCAGTAAAGAGAACTTGAATCAAGCAGCCCGATGAGATAACATCGCCTTTAGTGAAAAAAATGCGAAGTTGGTAAATAGCCGATACGATTCGTGTCGCCTTCAGTTCAAAATATAACCGAATGATCTTATGTTGACCTCAACGTTCGACCGGGTTGGTTTATCGGGAAAAGAGAAAGATGAAAACCTCGAATGATTTTTTCGGTGACTCGTCAAATCGTTTGTGGCGTAAGACTAAGATCTAATCGACTAAAGTGATGTCACTTTGCATTCGGGAAAATCACTCAAGAACTGCTTGAATCGAGAGAACATCGAAGGCATTCATTTGGCAAATCGACACAAGATCATAAACAAGACACATTCTCGAGAAGATGATTTCATTATTCACGAGATCAATCCCTAGTTACAAACTACTCCTCGAACAACTTATTAAGAACAGATTGGGGATTGGTGGATTCGGCAAGGGCAAAGAGCATGGTCCCCGTAGAGCTCCATTTGCTCCTCGATGTCCTCCACCTCGTGAAGATGACCTTCGCGCAAATCCAACGGCCTGAAATGTAATAGTCCTCATTGGTGCGAAGACATCATTTGCCAAAGCCGAGGGACACGCCAAGGTGGACACCTTGGATGACGGCCCGATCAACACGGCCATCCATGGCGTCGAGGCGTGCCTCGGGAGTTTCTCCCCTCGGCATTCACCTTGTCGGCCGCCGCGTGTGTCGCCGCTTGCCTTCAACCGATCGTTCTCCGCAGAGCGCCTGAAAGATGAAAAGATAATCATACAAGCGAAGAGGATTGAGAAAAAGAAATCTATGTGAGAATGCCGAACCGGTGATGGCATCGCAGAAGCGCTTGCGCCGATCCTCCCATTCGGCTTGCGCGATGCCAAAGCGCTTGGAGACGTCGCCCGGCTCGGTCCGGGCTTCATCCCTTTCCTTGCAAAAACCGAGCGCCTCCTCATGACTGCACAAAGGGTCCTCGCCCCTCGATTCCGCCGGACCCCAAGGGTTGGCGTTGTATGAGTTGTCGGACTCGTAAGAGCTCGACGAACTCGAGGAGCCGGAGAGGCACACCGGTTATCGGAGGTGCCCGGTTGAGTTACCTCCATCGGGGGAAGAAGGTGAGACCGGTTGATGATGACCCTCGCCCTAAGCGAGATAAAGAAAACCAAGGTTAGGGGAGATGAGCAGTGAGCAAGAACACGCAAAGGCGGCAGATTAATCTCACCCATGGCGTTGCCGACGTCGCTGCCGCTGCTCCCTCCGGCCTCTCCTTCGCGGGGCGTTTTCCATGGTCACCGGCGCCGACATTGGTGGTTTGGAGGTGGGGTTTTCTTCCCGAGGATTTCGGCAAGAAAATGAGAAGATGATGATGAATGCTAACCGGCGATGGTGGTGGAAGCAGGAAGAGGACTTTATTTATAGGCCGAATAGAGTTCGTGGCGCACGACTCGGAGTATACCAAACGACAAAGTAGGGTTTACTTCTCTTTTGGGCCGCACGGACTGGGCCAAGCTCGGCTAAATCGAAAGCAACGGTTCAGAAGAATTGGCTAATCCCTCGATCGGGAAATCGGAATGATGGCCGTATGTGCATTCGGGAAGCTTGAGAACATTCGGCTATGTCATCAGTCAAACAAGAATAGAAAAGACCAAAGCACAACAAGGAATACAATTGTTTAAAAAATCACAAAGTGTGTTACAAGCCGAATGTTTTACTCATTTAAGAACAGTTTGATTGCGTCTATGATATCATCCCTAATTCGGCCGACTTCTTCTAGCACCTTCTTGTCATCGTCTTGAACTACGGATTACGGTAAGCCCGGTTTTGATCTGGCCGATGCTCCTTGATGACGGATGATATCTTTGTCTTGGCCGCATCTATGGAGTTCGGCAAGGTGGCAATTTTATCTTTGTGAGATTGGATTCTCACATTCAATTGAGCCAATTGAGCTTCCAACCCGACCTTTTCCTCCTCCATGGCTACAGTTCAGGTTCGAGTTACCAAAAGGCGCTTAGCGATGCGGATCCGAGAGTGCAATTCTTTAACTTGATGCTTTTTCGCCGATTATCATTTTGCAAAGCGGCTCTAGAAGCTATATTCTGTTTGCTCTCGACCTTGCCAAGGTGATCATCAAGATGAGTTGCGATTCTAGAGAGACCTTGAGAGTTGGAGGGATGTCTTGGTCAATAAGCTCAACCAGTTCTCTTATCCGGGTGCGCATCTTGGACAAGAACATTTATATCTTTGGCCGATAAGAGGGATATCTCCTTTAGCCGAGCTTGGTTCTCTGGCCGATAACCTCTGGCCGAGAAGTAGCTTCTTCACCTCCCTCATTAATGTACTCTTCAATGGTGAAAGAGTAGGCGACGATCGGCTTAGCATCATTCTTTAAAAAGGAGAACCATTAGCCGATTGATCAAGATTATTTGAGAGATCAATAAAATAAAGTATTACCTTTTGTGCGAGAAGCTTCTTCAAAGTTGATTCCCGTCCGGCTTGATTGAGGGCTTAGCTGAATGCCCGAGAGAAGGTGAACTTGAAGCTTTGATGAGGGGAAGATCCTTCCGCTATGTCATCCAAGATATCATCTGAAAATAAGCAATGAGATGCAGAGTGCGATAGATAAACCTTGGCAGAGGGAAGAAGAGAAAATGTGTAGAAAACATTACCAATATGACCAATAGCCTTGTGAATTTTCGCACTATCAATAGAAGCATGAGGAGGAGATTCTTCTACCATTTCATCCGGGGATGATCCGCTTACGAGTATCAAGTGGCAAAAATCAGTTCATTTGGTGCAAAAAGGGGAACAATCAGTTAAGAAGGTAATTACTGTATGGCCGATGGACTCTTGAATTTTTGCATCCTCCTCTTGAGTTTCAACATCTTGGGAGCCCGAGAAGATGTTTCATAATTCTCAACACATTGGCTGAGTTTGAAGGCCCGACACATTGTGGTGAAGGAAAGCATATAATTGGTAAAATAAGCCCCGTCATGGTTCAGAACAAAACTGGCCGAGAGTGTACCTTGGGAGAGAGCTTAGCTTTCTTGGATCTTGTTCTTCTGGGCACATTAATATCTCTGTTTGATCCAGTAATAGCTTTCCTCTTGCCTTCTCCTTTTGAAGAAGCTGTACCCAGAGCTACTGGTGTTTTCATGAGGATTGCCAGGGATGGAGCATTAAAACCTAAGGCAGGGATGGGTCCAGCTTGGTAATATTGGACTATTTGTGAAGGAGGGGTAGGCTCAGGATCCTGCGAAAGACAAGTACAATAATGGAATTAAAAACGAAATCGAAAAAAGAGGTAGCTGTGAGTATGAAGAAAGTTACCTCACTGTCAGAATCGAATTGAGCATACAAATCTTGACACAAAGGGTGCACTGGCACATTAAAAATATGAGCACGCCATTCTTGCCACCAAGAGGAAAACAAAGGATGGGCAGCTTCTATTAATCCCAAAGGTAAGGGCATGAATTCGGCAGATCCCATCCAAGCTCAAAAACCCTTTTGGCCTCCATTTCATCTCCTATTTTCTCTCTGGGCCTTATGATGGTTGAGAAAAAGCAGTCTTGGGGCGATTGCCCACAGCCCAATTGCCTAGCAAACATGTTTGGGTTGTAAAATTCATAGGAAGGATTCAAAGCAACCTCCCATGATGAAACTCTGGCGGCAAGACACGGGGCTTAATGAAAGAATTGAAGATCTTTGTGGCAACCCATGCGGAAAGCAGCCGGACTCATAGCTAAATTTGCAAGGCGGAGTCAAAGTGTCACTTTCTCCGTAAGGGAGCCATATCACATGATTGAAGCCCTTAAAGAATAGCTTGAATAGATGGCCAAGATCTATATCAATGGTGATGGCATTCTTTGCTTCTCCATAAGTTTGACAGGCTTTCTCTTTCATTTGGCCATCCTCATCATCATTGATGAAGGAAAACCCAAAGTGTTAAGGTCCACGGAGACTATCCGGTGCATGTACAATTGTAGCCACATTCGCACAAACCACCGGGGACCATTTACACAATGAATTTCCCCATGTTGACGCATTTGAACAATGATCCGATGCATCATGTGATAGACAGACTCCTAGAAGATATTTGCCCGGAGGAATTAAAGTTCCTGCAGCCCGGCTCCTCGGCCATTACCATGTGATTGAGAGTTGGCTCATTGGATTTGCCACAAAAGATGAATCTGCATAGCCACATGTTTAAAAAGGCCTTATATTCTTTGTCGATCCACAAAGACCAGTTGACATGTGCGTTTTGATGTACTTGGTCCATCCACTTCAGATTTGATCGCCTTCGGTTTGCTATTGTGCTTATATTTAGAAGGGTATACTGGCTCTGTCACATTAAGGCCGGTCATCATGAATATGTCAGCCAAAGTAAAAGACATTGGGCCATGACCAAAAATGAAACCATTGGTAGCATCGGACGAGAAGTGGGAAGTCGCTATCGAAGAAGAGAATCATTCCGAGGTGTTCCCGAAAGGGATAGCTCTAAGCAAATCTTTGGATATCACGGGAGTCCCAAAGGTGATCGCTACTCTTGTTCAACATCCTTTGGTACCACCGCCGCCATCCAAAGATCGGAGGGAAAGGCCGGGTTTTGAAAGTGCTTGGCCATCTGTTTGGAGGGGCAATTCAGATTTAAAGGGATCCTCGAAGTTTCTTTCTCCACAAATTCGATTGGGTTGGAATCTCCCATTGGACCCAAAAAGTACGAATCGGGATTGGGGGCATAAGGGATCAAAAATCCGTCCTTGTACTCCTTCAAAAGATAATACGGCCGAAAGAGAATCGAAGAGATGAAAGATCAAAGAAAAATTTGCCGAATACATGAAAGGAATCAA
Source organism: Chrysopogon serrulatus (assembly GCA_015844335.1). NCBI lineage: Eukaryota > Viridiplantae > Streptophyta > Magnoliopsida > Poales > Poaceae > Chrysopogon > Chrysopogon serrulatus. The sequence goes on from JADLZL010003445.1 coordinate 66,391, forward strand.
AAATACCTACGGAACTCCATCAAGGGTCGCCATTGGGGATTAAAAGTGGGATCGAATCTAGAACGAAGAAGAGTCAGATTTTGAGTGGCGGCTACGGAGTTGAACAGTGTTGACCTAAATGAGAAAAGAGTTTGTGTTCAATTCCGGAATAAAATTACTTTTATCCCGAAATTGAGGGGGCATGTGTTAACACTGGACTTTGGTAAAAACCAATGACAGGTGGGCCGATTCGGTAAAGTCTATGGAAAGCAGAAATCCAACGCGTTCGGCAAATGAGCGTGCGGTCGGCTAACTTTGAGCTATTCGGCAAGCGTATGTGCAATTGACTCTGGGTGATTCGGCAAGCATTGGTGCAGTCGGCTATCTTTGTAGACAGTGGCTCCATTCGGAAAGCAAAAAGGTGGCGAACAAGAAGCCGAATAGAAGGAGAAAAGCGTGATGATCAAGGACTCCGAGGAGAATTATAGCAAGAGTCTCGCCATACTTTTGAGTTACCTTTAACATATTGCGTACGTCGTAATCTCTTAGGATTCATGTTATGTCCAGGGTATAAATATAGACCCTCGACCATTGTAAAAGAGGATTCACAATCAAATCAATACAACCGGCCCCGTGCCACGTTTTTTCGAGTCCTTTTTGTCGTGTCGCCGAAGTTCTTCGAGAGGAGCCAATCGATCCGTCGACCTCCGTAAGTTCCGGCTACCTTGCTATCATGTCTAGTATCATGCGGTGGATTTAGATCTTGATGCAAGTAGTCTTGTTCGTCTCGATGGGATGGCCGCGTGCGGCAAAAGCGCCTACTTGATGATCAAGAAGTCTTTGCTTATGCTTTTTCTATCTCGACTAGATGGCCGTGCGGCGGCGGCCCGCTTGACAGCTTAGCGAGGCGGGATAGTTATCGATTCTTGGTTAGATCGTGAGTCGCGGCAGGCTAGGATCGGCTCAAGGATTAGTTATCGGCTCCATTAGATTTGGCAAGATCTAGTAGATTCATTAAGTTATCACGTGTTGCATAACTTTAACATTTTAATTATTTGTAATACTCTTTTGCCTAATCTAGATTTGATCGGTTTCGGCTTCTTATTTTATAGATCTATTTGCTCTCTAATGCTCTTTACTTATTATGATAAATAGGTCGTGTGCTTACGTAGCCGAATTAGATCAACCTAGATTGTTACATGTTGTGGGTTCTTGCATGTTAGAAACGCTTAGACTTTGATAGGATCGGGTATCGTGCGGCAGATGCAGGTCTTTGATTAGTTTAGTCGTGATAATTTGTATGTTCCTTCTTCATGGACCCCGAAGTAAATTTGTATTGCCGAGCTTGGTTATGCTTCAATTCGTAGTTAACTTTCACTTGTTCAAACATGTCTTCTCATACATGCACGTTCGGCAATCGATGTACTACGTGTTTCACCTTCATATTAGCCGAATGAATTGCATGCATGATTGGCAGACAGCTTCTATAGCTGTATGTCGTCGTAAGTGGCTTCAGGGCCGTATATACGGAACTGCGGTCTCATCCGACACGTTCCGATTTTGTATTTAACGTTTCTTTGTCCCTTGTCGGTTTTCCAGGTCAAATTGATCGGCACGCTTCGGATCTCCAAACCGTGCGTTGTCCGATTGAAGTCACGCTTTTCGACTTCTTTGTGTGCTTGGCGCAGGGTGCAGATTTTGTGCCAACACTATAGCATATCACAATAGGTATCAGCTTAGCCGAGCCTGTCCTACCTTTGAAATTCTGTATGTATGCAGCTTTGTCTTTGTGGAACTTGTCATGTGTTGCTTGATATTTGGTGTATTCATTCTTCAACAAACCTTCACACTGCATAGTATACAAATGAATCTTCAATTAACCCAAATCTGACCAGATTAGAAACCAGAAGCACATTGAAGCATTAAGTACAATTCCAAACCTCTTTTGAAGTCTTTAACAATGTTTTCAGAAAATTCTATCTGTGCACGCACATAAAAACAATTATCAGGGGTACATTCCATTGAGGGACTTCATAGTTTTTATTACCAAGAACTTGTTTCAAGTCTTAGTTTATACCTACAACTAAAGGAGACCATATCCGATTTCACTATAGGTTGAATCTTGATCTCATCGGATTGAACTCGAGGTTAGTTTCCAGAAATTCTATGTTTGACTTTTTGTGTGTATGAATGGATAGTTACTGCATGCCTGAAACATTATAGTAGTTTAATTAGTCGTCATCCTTTGTTTTGTGTGTGTGTGTCAGGGGATTGGTAGAGATGCACATGCATGCAGATGACGGTCGGTGCAAGTACTAGCAATACAAGTATGTTCTTTAATTAGCAGATTGGTTTTTTAACATGCTTAGATAGCTGGATATTCTATTGAAGTTACTAGTGAGATGCTCCGCGGCGTTCTTTCTGGGTATAGAGTAGAAATATAAGGAGTTTATAATTGTTGAAACTATGAATTAATAGATACATATATAGATATAGTAGGTCAATTACGGAGGTTGTATCTATTGACATACATGGTATAGATTATTTTGAACTGGGCATCACTCAAATCTCATCTACCCGTACCCTTACCCCTACTATATCGGAGCGTCATCCTATCCCAAAATTCTAGGAGTTTTTCTTTATAAAATTATGCATGTTTAGAGAATCACATGTAATCATATGATATGCGTTTTGCTAGATTTTACTTACAAATGGGTTTTTTTCTTAGAAACAGTTTAAATATTTGCAAAAAGGTTATCGTAATATATCCATATGAGGTCTTGTTTTGAAGAGTTTATTGCGACAAACACCATGGTGCTATTGGATTTTAATTACGATACTTGATTTAGGTGCTATGATATTTTTCTATTCCAAAAAAATAGTTAGTGGGAGATAAATATGACTAAGTGGGGATACCTCATTTGATGACATCAATCATCATACATCACTTTTTGAAAATCCTAATTTTTAATTGGATGAGAACCTTTAGTGGGTCTTAGCATTATAGGAGTATAGGATTATTGAAGTGATGATAACTTGTTGTGAATACCATATACTAATTTATTTCTGTTGGTGTTTCATTCACTGTTTAGGCAACCAAAGAGATCAAGGATTCAAGATTGAGGCTTCACATACTAGCTGCTCTAAAAAATATGATGCCACCTCGAAGGAAAGTGTTGACACTTCTTAATGTCGCTACTAAAAATAGAGATAAATCCCTACCCCCCAACAATGGTGCCAAAAAGCGTGTTGATATCTGTTAACGCCCACTGAAAGATCCGTAAGTGCACGGGTACTGTTGTAGCTTTATCCCAGAAGTATTCCAGGTTTCATTCCACTGAGAAAGGTGTGAGATCAACTACGGTCTAACTTAACTAGGAGTAGCAGTAAGGTGAAGGTAGAGACTAAACTAAGATAGAACTAAAGTAGAACTCGGGTAAAACTAGGGTGGCAATTAATGTGGTTGAGAGATGCAATCAAAGTTGATGATAATAGGAGAGTAGAGAGGATAACTATGGTTTTCTCCTTCTAACTTGGGCAAGTCTATGTCTTCTATTGCTAACTGGAGACATTACATAAGGAGAGACACCGACATAGAATGTTGATCTCCGTAGCAATCGTGTCTTACTGGGCCTACAAACGGGATAGTGGGATAAATAAGATTGAACAAAGCTATAAGTCACCTCCGCGAGCTACCACCAAATCCAGAATATAGGGCGCATCCACGATTATCCTAAGCCTAAGCACCATGCTTACACCTATGGTAATACTCTACTCCCCCTAGGAAGAGAATAAAGCACTCAAAGAGAGTCATGATCCAGATAAACAATAAAGACATAGAACTTACTCGCATTAGAAGTTGATCACCAGAGACATCCCAGGAGGAAGCTCAAGTAGAGCTTGATCCCACCAAGGTACAAGCCGTAGAGAGGGTACCAACAGGCCGGCACCTCCTCCTAACTCTTCCCTCACTCTCCATCTCACTATTATCTAAAGACTAGATCCTAGAGAGGACTAATCTTCTCTTGATCTCTAGCCCCAGAGAGGTTATCCATTCGAGGGACACCTCTCAATTAGGGTTTAAGAGAATTGCAAATGAATGTGTGTTGCCCTGGGGGTCCTGCCCTTCTTTTATAGCCCGGTGGGATGAACGTGAGCCCTCGGATCAAACCGACTTTGGCGGACGGCTGAGATTGAAACCCTAAGGCGGTGGAGCATGTGGGGCGAGCCCGGGCCCGTTTGCCCTTGCAGAGTGAGACCACGGCCGGTCCGGGCCGAACCCGGCCCTCGCTCTAGTGTCGCTCGCGGTCCGCTTCGCCGTGGTGTCTTCTCGCTCCTTCTGGAGTCTTCTAGTGCAACCCCCGCGATGGAATTCATATCTTTTCATCCGGAACTCCAAAAATGGCAAATGATATGTTTATTTCGATTGTCTCGACGAGCTCTTCGCAATGGTGCATTCTAATTCATCATTTGAGGTGCTTGTAATCTGTCGTGTTGGTCTTTTTGATAGCTTTTCGGATGTGTACTGCAGAGACAAGGATTCACCAAAACTCGTAGAATTCCGTTAGTGTAAACTCTAAGTCTATGTTGGTGATCGCCAATGTGCCTCTTTCGGAAGTTAGTTGATGGGTAAATTTGGTTATTAATAACCGTCAACAGAAAGCATCTGGTAATATACCTTTAGAAAGTAATGATTCATCTTTTGCTGCTATTGATGGCAATAATTCCATAGAACTTTTCTTCATTCTTGGAGTCTGTGAAAAGCAAAAAAAAAACCTAATTAAAGCAAAACAAATGCAGTGGTCTTTGCTTACATGATTGTTTCATGCTTTCCAGATGTAACTACTCTCTCATGCTTAAGTATTTGGCTTGAGATACCAGCTGCAAGGTAATAACTTAGACACTTGAGCATAGTATTTTGCATGCTTCAATATTGTTATATTATGCAAATTGTTTTGTCTTCATGTTTGTTGCTCATCTTAAGGGAGTTGTCCACAAATTTTTTATTTGTATTGTTGCCTCTAATAATGATAGCAACATGCAAACATGTGATAAGCAATACTAGGGTTAATGGGATTCAAATTGTGGGTTTATGGCAATGTCAAGTACTTCCTACACTAATTGCTCGCCTTTAATTTCTAAAAAGGAAAAAGTCTATATGACCCCCTCAACTATAGGGGATAGACTACTTAAGCCCCTCAACTACAAAACCGTCTATTTATCCCCCGAACTTTTCAAAAACTGGTAAAATAAACTCCTAAAGCGGTTTTAAACGGTAATTTTGCTAAAGTAATATGGTTTTTTCCTTTTCTTTTTTATTTATTTTGGCTAAATATTTGAAAACTCATAGTAAATCATCAAAAAAATCATAAAATAGAAAATCTAATTTTGTTTGACTTCACACGAATAGATACAATGAACATATAATATGGAATATTTTAGTACAAATTTTTTACTATAACTTTAAATCTATACTTTTCTATAATTAATAATAATTCATAACTGTAGTTTCTATGGTCAATTTGTAGTGAAATTTTTATAGTATCATAATTATTATATGCTTTAAGCGTAGTAAAAATTTCATGCTTATTGGATCATGTATAACTTAGCTATAGATTTATTTACATTTATGCTTGTTAAATATAAATAAATTTATAACTAAGTTATACATGATCCAATGAGTATGAAATTTTTACTATAGCTCAAGCATATAATAATAAGCACATCATAAATTTTTTTTACCACATTTTGAGCATAAAAACGTGGCTATGAGTTATTCCAATTAATTATAGAAAGATCTAATCCCTTCTCAAGAAAAACTATGGCCACATATCTTGATCTCTTCAGGAAGAATCTACCATCATCGAAGACAACAACATATCCACCAATAATCTGGCATGAAATAGAAAGCCAGATTAAAAACATCGAATCAGCCAACTAAACTCTAGTCTAAATTTATTGTAAAGGAAAAGAAAATCAAAAAAGAAAATTAAAAATAATAAATCTACTAAAAGGACGGACCCCGCTCCTCCTCGCCACTGGCAGGGAGGCCGGAGGCAAGGAGAACAGGGGCCGTAGGCGGTGGCGGCGGCGGTGCTTGCGAGGCACCATCAGCTTCTGATTGATCCCTTAGGGCCTTCTCCCAGATGCCAGCCAGTCAGCCACTGTTGGTGCTGTGGTGTTTCTCAGAGCGCGAGCGTGTGTCACCCTTGGCCGCCGGAATGTCGTAGGGCGACGTCACAACAAGAATCGAGAGGCAGCTAGGAAAGGTGAGAATCGAGAGAGGCCTCACGCAAGCAGCTGGCCAACAGGGCCCACAAGTCATAGACAGAAATGAAAACGTCTTAACGGATGACGCCTCTACTCTATGGATACGTGTGCGATAGAGCGACACGACAGCCACCGACCGGGAGAGACGAGAAAGATCTTGAGCCGAGCCGAGCCGTGCCGTGCCGTGCCGTGCCGAGGCGGAGCGCGGCAGCGGCAAGCGAACCAGCGCAACAAATCCACAGCAACAACCTTTCCATTAAACCGGTATCCGGCCAGATCTAGGGTTTTCACCCTTTGCCCCTCGCTGGGAGCTGGCGGCGCCCCGCAATTGCCCTCCCTCGGTTCGGCACACCGTCTCTTCTTCCCTCGACGCTGGAACTCGGGTGCTTGCGCCGCCAGCGACCGTCCTTCGGCCTTGTTCCGCGCCGCCAACTCCGGGTGATGACAAGGTGACCTCTAAAGCTCCTTTTCTTTCCCAATTGTAATCTTATCTTCCCTGTAATCTCTGTAAGATTAGCCATTGGCTTGACCTATAGGTATGTTTGTCACTTGGGAAATATTGTTGATGGGCTAAATTCGACCTGCCTAGTACTAGTATCACTTGGAGCCATTCTTGATTACTGATTAGGAATTTGCAGTCGCTCCTAATAAAGCCCCCTTTTTACTAACTTGCCCCGGTCCAATAATGCAACTGGAATTTGCAGACAATGTTCGAGAGGATGACACTCCCCTACTCTGAGTCATTCATCCCTGTCTTGGCATCCCCTTGTCTATATGCTGAACTATAGACAGCAAGCAACAGAAGATATGTGATTGCCATGTGCAATGTCCCATGTTAGTGAGGCTTCTTTGTGGTTGCAAATGATTTACCAGCTTGTTGCTTACTATTTTGTTGTGATACATTGCTAGCTGTACTGATAAATACATTGCTAAGGTCTGGGGGCACTGTTTATTGCTAACTATATGGCTGACTGTTTCATTGCTGAAATCACCGCTTTTGCTTGACATTAAGTTGATAATCTGTTTTTTTCTTCTTGTGTTGTTTCTGCCTTGGCTTTTGAGTTAGTGTATATCTTTAGTAGCTATTCTGCTTATCTATTAGTTCTTTCAAGGTATAGATCCAGTTGGCTTATTGGTGTTTAGTTGGCCTTTTAATCTGCTGCAAATTTATACATCGCCATGATGATGCTACGTTTTGTAGATAAATAGTTATTCTGAACTTGCTTTCATCGTTGCCCACTTACCTTTGGGTTCCTATTGTGCATCGGTATCGTTTGTACCTCCAGTTCAAATCACTTTATTTTTCTTATATATGATAATATATGAACCTTTCAGGTCCACAGATTCATTTGGACTAAGGGCTTATAGTTTTTATTTTGCTGGTTTAGATTTTTGTAGCACCATGTTGATGTTCCAAGTTTTTAATAAATTGTGCTGCAGAATCACTCCTAAACGTATTTAAAAAATGACAATTTTATGAGTTGCTTGTGCACAAAATGAAAGCAAAAACAAATAACTCCCATGCTAAGGATTGCTTGATATTTGGATCTTATGTTTTTGCTTCAGGGTTCGAAAGATGTCTAAGTCAATAGGTGACGGCTCAAGCTCAAATAAAAGGAAGAAAGCTCGGAAAAGTAGAAAAATGACAAGTGAGTTACTATTCACTTTTGCCAGTTCTTCTTTTACATGTATTTAATGACAAGCTCCTTGACTAGGAAACCTGTTGGACGATGGCTGCTCAAGTGAATCTAGTCAAGCCGCCTTGAGTGAACTCAATCAAGAAGTTTGAAGTTATCTGAAAGCGTTGTTTCACTGGTTTCATTAAACGGTGATTATACAAATCAGCTTTCCTTATTGGGGGCATATCATGTGAAAATAGGTGAAGTGTTGAAAATTTGAAAATTTGTCAAGAAACATATTTGCAGGTTTCGGAATTTTTTGAAACTCTGCATATCCATTGATCATGTTATGACATACTTTGTGACAAAAGATGAGATCCAAATTCCTTCTAGATTAATGCATATGAAAATAACAAACTTTGGGTATTTATGCACTATATGACAATTTTTGTCTCCTAGTGCAAAAGAAACCAAAATTCAATATTTTCGTATGAATTAATCTAGAAAGGTTTTGGATCTCATCTTTTGTGACAAAGTGTGTCATAACATGATCAATGGATGTGCAAAGTTTCAATAAATTCTGAAACCTATAAATATGTTTTTTGAAAGAATTTTCAAATTTCCAACTTGACTCATTCTCACAGGATATGTACCCTTCCTTTTTGCATCTGATCATCAGTTCTAAATATTAAAGTGTTATCTTCAGAAGGAGATCAGATTCACGTTGTCTGCACAGGCACAGTTATAAAAAATGATAAATATGGTGCAAGAATCCTAACTGCAGGAACCCTAATTATTGATGATGCGTTCAAGATTATTCCGACATTGAGGGTTGGTTGTGCAATTTCTTATGTATTCCATTTATTGACTATTTAATGCATGGTAATACTTATCTACTGGCGTCTTGCTTTATTACAGATTTTAGTGGACCTTCCAAATCAACAACGTGTCATAGGGTGGTTGTCGCACTATGACTTGAATTACAATGTTGCTGTTGTCAACATCAGTCATTACCCTGGTCTTCGAGCTGCACGTGTTGATCAGCACATGCGATCTGTGTTTGAGAGTAAGGTAGTAGCTTTAGGGCGTTGCTTCAAAACAGGCAAATTGATGGCCTTGTCTGGGACAGTGACTGATGAGTCCAGCGGAGATAACTGCAAACACCTTATGATCTCCACGTGTAAAATCTCTATGGTTCGCTGCTGATTTATCTTGCCTCTTCTTTTCATTTTCTTTATGACTATTTTGTCCAATGTGGCTTTATTTTTTATGCTTGGCAACAATATTTTTTGTTCCAGGCAATGACTGGAGGGCCCCTTGTTGATTTGTTTGGGCACTTTATTGGCATGAACCTTCATGCAAAGGAGAGGACTCCATTCCTACCAGTGGACAAAATTTATAACTTCTTGGTGTATTGTGGGGTCTGGTATGTCTTATATACTTTCATATAGATCTGTCTGAACACTGGGCGGAGCTAGGTCTCAAACTAGGCTTGGAAAGCTTACCACTGCTTTTCAGCGTGAAGCTCAGTCTTACCAATAAACCATTCCCCAAAGTCTGAAAACAGACTAAGAGTCACATACCATCAACTACCTCTCGAAAATCAGGTCTTTAATAGAATGAAAGGTACGAATGTGCTAAAAAGCAACTAATGCTAGTTCCAATAACCAGATAAAGACAATGACTCGCATGATAGCCATCTAAACATAAGTGCTCAGCAGATGCACACATTGAAGTTGAGATGTCAACAACTTCCAAATGACACCCAAGAGGAACTTGGCCCGTACATTTTAGCCGAAGAGGACTTGAACCTAGTGAGGGTAGCCACACCTTTTACTTACTAAGCTTGGTTCAGTTCGCACTTCCAAGTGACCATAGAGCACCTGTGCTACTTGTGATTTTATTGTTCAGGCCTGAATATGGAATGAGTTGGAATAAGATAAATGGATGTACACTACATTGGTAAATGGCAACTGTGGTTGTTTGGAGCAGAAGCAATTTCCAAACTTATACATCAGTGCAGTGTGTACCGGATAAGGCATGCTATCTTGAAAAGCTTTCAGCTCTGCTATGCATATGACCCATTAAATGCGGCTCTGTTATGACCAGGAGATCAAATGGTTGAGATCACTTGAGTGGTTGTTCCCTTATAAATCAAAGGGTCCCAAACATGGAGTCGTACGAATGGGTTGTATGTGAAGCTTTTGAGCTGATTCTAGCTTTAAGTTCTTGCATTTGAGCTACAATTTGGTTTTGCACATTTGTAGCCGAGTACTTTTGAATTCATAAGAGCAATGTTTGCCTTACTTTGGGATTGGTAACTCTATGCGTTTGTTCTAGATGACTTTACTACATTTCTGCTGCAGCCATGAAATTGAGCATGGAGGTGATGACAAAATTAAAACAAGCACAAGTAAGGTACAGGAATTGTTGACACCCCCTGTGCCCAATGTAGAAGGTGAGTTAAAGCATGTTCACTCTTCAAAATGGTCGAAATTATTCTGTCAGGAAATTCATCTGTACCAATTTTAATCATTAATCATCACTTATATAGATTCTTCTCCTGTAGATTTAGCCTTTAGGTATGTTAATTATGGGGAATAATAAACTTAATTTGCTTCGAAATATGAAATATGCCCTATATTTTTGGAGAGTAATATTTTTTAAAAAATCAAACACTACATTTGTGTACAGGCTATACTTATTGAATTAATTGGTTCATTGTAAATATATATGGTTGTTTTCAGAATCTTGATGCTCTTGATAACACATTCATTGTTTCAGTTATGTTCATTCTTCTTTCCTTTTTCTTTTCTATTTTAGGTAGCTCAAGTGGGAAGAGGGACAAGAATCAGAAGCTTTCTGAATCTTCAGACCATAGTCACAAAGTTCCTGGGTCGATGGGGACGAGGGATGGGGTCGAGGAACGTGATCGTTTTTGGATAGTGGGGATGACCCCGCGTTCCCGGGTCGGGGCCGATGTTTCTGGGTCGAGGGACTATGATTCAGATGGTGAGAATCAAGCTGGGCCACTTAAACCTAACATTGTTAAATTATCATGCAAACTGTTGGCCTATGTGGATACATGTATGTATACTCTATTTTCCAGAAATTCCCAACTCATGGATTTTTCTTGGTATTTTTTGAAATGCAAATACTAAGGCACGGTATTAGGAACACAAAAATAGCTTCTGCTTAGGCCATTTTTTCTATTTTTCCAAAGCTTCCATTCTAATGAGCCAAAACAGCCAAGCATCCCAATTCACCAAAGGCCTCACCTGCCCATCCAAGACTAAATAAGAATGGATACAAGTGTGGCCATTGGAGTAATGTGGTGGCAATCTATGGCTGCTATTACCCATATAGCTTTGGTTGAGGACTTAAGGGCCATAATAGGCAAAGTTGGTCTCTGGGTGGCTATGGCTAAGGCAATTTGGCTGATGACACCATCCCTCAACAGCTCGAATGTCTGCTTTGGGAATTTTTGTTTTGTGTCATTGCTTCAAGCAAAGAACTTGCACATCTTTTCTGTCTGGGATGATTGGCTGTACTCACTGATGACTCGTGGCTGGTAGGTGTCACCCACCAGTGAGGGGAAGCGTGCAGTGGTCTGGTCTGGCAGCTGTGTTTCAAGGCATGCGGTGTATGTCTATTACCTGTTAGGTTTTGGGTTGTGGCTAGGCTGGGCTTTATCCATGAAGTATCCTATCCACCAAGCAAGTATTCGGCCGTTACTTGTATCCACCAAGTAATACTTGTGTATGTGTCGGATACAGATACATGTCTTGATATGTCTTTTGGAGTTTCCACCATTACTAGTCAAGGTCATTACAGCCAATTATTCCTTTGCTTAGTAGCCCATAATTGATGTTGGGTCGTGACTGCCTAGCACGATGGGAAATAACGCATCCTGAGCATTGACTGCTCTGTGGTGAGAAGATGAGATAATCCACCATATCTTATTCTCCTGTCTCTTCTCAAGAGAAGTCTGGTCACTATTCTGACTGTTTGGTCTCCCTGACCTGTCACCCCTACGCCATGCAGTTCTTTGATTGGTGGTCTGGAGTGGTAAGTTCTATGGAGGCTGGTTTGAACTCCTTGTCCTTAGGGGCTTGGATAATTTGGAGACATTGAAATGAGTGTCCTCAATGGGGTATTGCCGCACGCAAGGGGTGGTTCATATTGTTATACAGTTGATCCTCTATTGGTATCTCTGCTCACAAAGGGTGGTTCAGATTCCAACTTTGGATCATGGCCGTGCCAAAGTGAGTGTTGGCACAGCTGATCATAGTCGGGGTTTATTTTTTCTTGGAGAAGTCACGGGTTGTTTGTGTTTTGGTGCTGTATGTATTCTTCTTAATGCCATGGTATACAACTCTCCTGTGTATTGTAGGGGAAAAGAAACCTAGGATCTGGTCATTCATCACTTCCACCACATTGCTTATTTCATTCTGATGTTTTTTCTTTTTTAATTTTTAAACCATTGGTATATCAAGTGGGGAGAGTGAAAGTATGAACTTTCTGCATCAAGTGTTTCAGAAGGTGAATCAAGCCGGGTGATTTCCTTTTTTTACCGAAAATGAGCCACTTAAGTTCTAATGTTACTATCATGCGCGCTCTGTCATCATGTTGTAAATTTAATAATGTTGCTTGTTGATCGTTACTGGGACATGGTCATTGATTCATTCAGCTTGATGCAGCAGTGGATGACGAACTCAGCAGTTTTCTTGATCCTAATCGCTTTCCAGATGACGGTTAGTCATTGCTTTCAGAATTTGTAGCTATAGTATCAGTGACACCCCCCCCCCCCCGCGGAAATAATAATAATAATGATCTCTTTGGCTGTGTTCCAGATTTCATGAAGCTTGTGAGAAATGATCTGAAGCCCCGTAATTATCCTATGCCAATTAGACTTAAGGGTGAGCAATTATTGCTATGCCTTTCCTGTCTTTTTTTTTCACATTTTGACAGTCTGTTCTAGCATTCAACTGTTGTACTACCTTTGTTTTTACCCAGGGGGTATGCGCTTGATTAATACTTTTGAAGAGGAATTTGTTGAAGATACATGGAGCAAACTCAGTACAAAGGTTGCTTCAGATTTATCCCGAAGTGTTGTCTCACTTGCTTCATTCAAAGGTGATTGCATCAGATAATTTACTTTTCTGGATATGTTTGCTTTCTTATTACATCACTTAACTATGGAACAATGTTCTTTGTAGGAGAAGAAAGGGTTTTTGCTTGCACTGGTATATTTATAGACTTTGATGGATCCACCTCCACCTCAACAGTTCTGACTTCAGCAAGTTTGGTTAGAGCTTCTGCTGATGAGTACAAGATGGCTGATGACTTAAAGGTTGGTACTGCAAACAATTATGTACTCCTTTTGTTTGTTCATTTTTCATACTGTTTAATTCTCACTCATTTGTAGCAGATTAAAGTGTACCTTCCAAATAAGCAACTTGTTTCTGGGACATTGGAACGTTGCAATTTGAGTTATAATATTGCTGTGGTGAGCGTCAAGGGTTTCTGTTGTCTTCGAAGCGCAGAATTGCACAATCAGGTGAAAATTGAACCTCTTAAGGAGGTAGTAGCTGTAGGGCGTATCTTTGAATCAGGCAAATTAATGGCCACAAGTGGGATACTAGCTGAGAAAGGAAGCAATCTCGACTGCAAAGAGCTTATGATCTCCACTTGTAAAGTGACAAAGGTACACTGTTGATTCCGTTATGGTGGAAAGAAATAGCTGCATCAGAATATGAACAATATTATTTATCACTTGAATCTGCGTTTGCATGGTATTAACAATAATAAATATTCGTCTGTTCATGTTTCAATTTGCTTTTGTGCTAGGCTGGTATTGGAGGGCCTCTGGTTGATTTTGGTGGGAATTTCATTGGCATGAACTTCTATGGTATGGAGGAAACACATTATCTACCAAGGTCTATGATTCAGAAACTTCTTGAAAGGTATGCCTTTACATATCTTTTTTCTAACAGTCAGCAAGTGCTATCCATGTGCATGTTCCCCTCTTCCAACCCAACTTTCGGTGGTAATTGCAATGCATAGGGTCTGTTTGGTGATTCTAACTTGGTTTGTGTTACTTTATGTTTAAAATTCTCGTGTATTTTTGTTTTAACCATATCAGCAATACAAATCTTGTTTGGGCATATATCACAAAATGTCTGAAGAGATTCTGCATTATTTTTATCCTCTTCTCAACGGGGCTGAAATCCCAGTACCAGTAACCTGAGCCAAGATTGTATAAGCCGCTCAACTGGCTCCAGGCTTCTATTTATTTATTATAATCTTGAGCTCACTTTTTGTTCTCTGTAGGTCTGATGTTGATGATGCGAGCTGCGAGAAGAGATACAGGTATTCTTGGAAGCTTCTCGATATGATTTGCTTGCTTTGTTTCATAAAATAATTCATTGATTTGAGTATTATTAATACATTGTTCTTTAACAGATGGCATGTGTCCAAGCCACGTTGGTCCTATCCTGTACAGCGGTGGCCCAGAGATCTCGTACTCGATTGAAATTTGACCTTAATGCATCTGTCTCGGACCTCCTAATTTGAACTGTGAAGCTCTACCATGTGTGATAGGGTGGGGGGGGGTAGAGATTTCCTAGGTCTGTTTGCATTTTATGGCTAAAATTTATGTAAAGAACATTTTATGTAGACAGCCCATTAACTTATGGGGTGTCACTTAGATCCATCAACTTTGAAACTGTATTTTTAGATCCATAAAGTAGTTCACTGAAGGTTCAATGCCCCTTTGTTTGGTCTTTAATCTGAAGTGGCAAGCACTGTCAGCAGCTGACTGTTTATTTTGGCAAAAAACAACCCTGTGTTTCGTCCTCGGCCCAGCATGCAGCGTGAGGCGAGCGCATGGCCGGCGGGCGAGCGTGTGCCCGCTGCATGTAGACCAATTAACACGGAGGTGCATATGCGATGAGATGTCTCTTTCAGCCACCTCAAGCTCTTCACGTACGACGAGCGAGCTCAGGGACAGGAAGCTAGGCCACACAGCGAGCGGCCTTGCATGGCATTGGCATGTCACACTCGCAAAGCCACCAAGGTCTCCTTGTCCTTGAGGTCGCCGCCGGTTTCCCCCTCCTGCTGCTGCTGCTTGACTTGGCGGCATTCGCCGCTCCACGCGCTGATCCGTTCCTTGGCGAGCACAGCCTCGGCTTCCCAGTCCGTCCTCCAGATGACGAGCAGCAGGATGGCCGTCTGCAGCGCCGTCCCGCACAGCATGCCGGCCCAGATCCCCGGCGCGCCCAGCCGGAGGAGGTAGCCGAGGCAGAACCCGAGGGGCAGGCCGAATGCGTAGTAGCAGCCGAGGTTGATGTACGCCACCAGCGCCTGCCAGCCGCCGCCGATGGCCACGCCGGAGATCACCGGCTGCACGCTGTTGAGCACCATGGTCGCCGCCAGCAGGTGCGCCACCTTCCCCACCGCCGCCTGCATGTCCCGGTCGCCCGTGAAGAGCACCGCGAAGCTGTTGCGGTACTCCAGCACCAGCGCCATCGCCACCAGCCCCATCACCAGCGACTGCGCCACCACCGACGCCACCGCGTGCTTGGCGGCGCGCGGGCGGCCGGACCCCAGCTCGTTGGACACGCGCACGCTGATCGCCGCGTTCAGACCGATGAACACCATCGCCTCCCACCCGTTCACGTTCATGCATATGGACACGGATCCGACGGCGATCTCGGCGTCGTCGAGGCGGCCGGTGAGGACGACGAGCACCGACATGTACCAGACCTCGAGGCAGAGCATGACGGCGGAGGCGAGGGGAGAGCCTGGCGAAGGGCCAGAGCCCCCGGAGCGCGTCCCACGAGAGGCCGTCCCAGCCCCGGCCCCGGCAGCGGCGCGTCACGTACGCCACCTGCGCGAGCGCGACGAGCCACGACGTGGCGTCGTAGGCGGCGGCGGCCCCGGGAGCCCCCACCCGAGCACGTCGACGAAGAGCGCGAGCATGGCGACGTGCGCCGCCAGCGCGGCGGCGCCGATCCACGCCAGCGCGCCGACCTCGCCCTGCGCCTGCAGGAGCTTCTGCGTCGGGAACGCCAGCGGCAGCGAGAAGAGCTGCGGGAGCGTGCGCAGCGTGAAGTCCCCGCCGCCGCCGCCACCGCCTCGTCCTGCCCCAGCGCGCGCAGCACGGGCGCCGCCAGGAGGTAGAGCGGCGAGAGGAGGAGCGCGGACGCGGCGAGCACGACGACGGACCGCTGCGCGTAGACGCCCAGCAGGTCCAGCTGCCCGGCGCCGTACGCCTGCCCGCACAGCGTCTCCAGCGCGCTGCCCATGCCGAGGAGGAAGCCGAAGGAGAAGGTGGAGACGACGGAGAGGCCCACGGCGGCCGCCGACAGCTCCCGGTTGCCCAGGCGGCCCGCGAAGAGCTGCGTGGCGGAGTTGATGCCGTAGAGGCAGAGGATGTTCAAGGCGATGGGCGCCGCGATCGCCCACAGCCGCTCCGCCTCACGGACGAACGCCTCCCACGCCTCCGCGTACGTCCTGGGCGCCGCCGCGTCGTCGCCATGAGCCGCCGCGCTGCCGCTCCGCCGCCTCTTCACCAGCAGCGGCGCCGCCTGCTCCATTATTGTCATCGATCTCAGTATCTCACACACGCCCGCGTGTACTAAATAGTATAATAGTATATAGATGATCGATCGAGCAGCTCGCCGGCGGCCGGCTGCTGCTAGATGGATGGCTCTTGCTGGTTGAGGCGCCCGGGGTATATATACTGTAGGTGGGATGACAAATAGCCCTGCGCTTGCATTGCATGCCGGCGGCGACAAGGACGACTGGACGACTAGTAGAGTATCCGAGGAAGGAGCGGATCGGGATCGGAGCGGGCAGGACGGCGCAAGTTCCGATGACCGTCGCGTCGCGTCGTCGACATAGATGCATGCATGCAACGCACATGGCCGGCGCACGGCGGGGTTGGAGAATGACGCTGACTGGGTGGGTCCAAGGTACATGGAGCCGGCGGTGGCGGCAGCCATGACGCAGCAGCACGCACCATGGCCCATGCATGTACAGAGGCAAGTTGGTGGCCTGCCTGTGCCTCAAGTGATGGTGGAATGATACACGCATCACGATTCACGCATCATGCACTTCCAATAATGGATCCTTTTTCACTTTCACTCGTGTTCCTTGTTTACCCACTCAAGCCTCAAGGGATTGTTTGATCCCTTGAGATCTAAAGTTTAACCGTTCAATTTCAAATTACTTTTAAGATTTTAGACATATGGTCTAAAGTTTAGGTAGCCTCCCACAAAAAAAAAACATTCTGAATTTGTTAGAATATAGAGGTGGTGAGTTAAAACGGTCTAAACTCTAACCTTTACTATAGACCACCAAACTTTTAACCATGCCACTCAAACATGGCATAATTCGCATGCAAATATGTGAAATAAAACTGGTGAGGCCGGCTATGTGATGTTGTCCAACTTGGTGTTGTTATCTATGTGTGTAATAGGGCTCATGCCCTACTTCGGGTTGTGTTGTGTCGGAGGATTTCCCGTCTAACAAGTAGATCAACGTTTTATACGTACTGAATCAGAGAGGTAGCACATGAGACACGGATTTATACTTCGTGACGCATGATGTCCTATATAGCATGAGAGCATGGTCTACCGCAAAGAAACATGTCATGCGGCAACATGCATCATTACTGCCAACATCACACCAGACTGAAGACTCTTACATATGTCACTCTCTTTCATTGTGTGTAACTACTCCCCAACAATATAGGAGGCAACAGGGGCCTCTTCTTTCGGACTACACAAGATACGCCGATCTCTCCGCTTACTGTCTCTCATATTTAGACTCCTCTGTATTTCCTCCTCCCCTATTGTAACCTTTACTGCAAACATCGAACCCTCCCGCTCAAAAACATGATTGAACACCACCAAATTGGACATAGGGAATATTGCCTAGAGTGATATAATTCCTAAGTGTTAGTGGGGTTGTGCGAGGTTATCAAGAAGACTTGTAAGATAAGTTTTAGTTGGAATGAATTTGTGTCCTGACATATCGGTGACTCGATGAGGTGGCTAGGTAGCCAAGTGCTATTATGTACGCAACCAAATCTCGATCGAAATTGTTGTTGTGTCAGATCTGAGCTAATTCGTGTTTCGTATATGTCCTGCCACTTGGAAGGGTGTTGATGATACAAGGCACGGGAATCTCATCCATGCTCGACCTATTCATCCTAAGGGCTCGTCTCATAATTACCTTAGTCTACACATGTTGGAGCGGATTACAGTAGAACTTAAACTATTTTTTTTCATTCCAATCCATTCTAACACACATGAATTGAGGTCGAGTGCATCCAAACAAAAGGATGGAGTTTTACGAATGCATACACACCAAAGGAATGCAAATTTGGTTCAAACTTCAAAGTGTATGTAACACGTCTTGTGTTTCTAATAATTCCATGCAGCATAACAGCAAAGGCCAAAAAAAAAAAAATCCAGGAGGCAACGAACCATCTCCTGGATCTGTAACAGTAATGCAAAAATCCCCTCTTTTCATGCGATCACGCGGCTGCATGCATGCAAAGATCGTGACGTCGTGGACCGGCGTAATGTAACGAACTGTGAGATCGTTCGAGAAAAGAATCCAATCCATATATCCATTCATTCAAAATCTGAAAAAAAAAATCAGATTTCGTTCACGCACGCGTGCATTCGGTTAGGTGTTCCTACGTCTCAGGCTAAGAAAAGCAAAGACGCCAAGAAAGGCAAACGCGAGCGAGCGGGCGTGGCAGCACCACCGCCCACCGGCGCGGCGCGGCGCCCCTCCTCCCGCCGCACCCTCCGCCGCCATGAGCAACACGGAGCGCCTGCTCGACCCCAGTAGCCCGCACTTTCCTGGCATTATCGCCCCCGCCAGCCCCACCCCCACCCCCACCACCAAAGACCCGCCGCCGCCCGCCGCCGACATGGTGGTAGCGGTGTGCGAGGACGAGGCTGGCGCGCTCGTCGCCACCAACGCGCGTGACGCGCCGGCGATGGTGGCGCGCACGGTAGTCGCCCACAGCAGCAGCCCCCACGCGAGGCGCAGCCCGCGCCATCCTGCCCCCGAGGACCCGCCGCCGCCGCCTGCCGCGGCCGAATTGGCGGTAGCGGTGTGCGACGACGACGACGAGGCCGGCGCGCTCGTCGCCACCAGCGCACGGGACGCGCCGGCGGTGCGGTCCCCGCGCGCCGCGTGGGCGCTGTTCGTGGAGGAGTCGCGGCGGCTGTGGGCGATCGGCGCGCCCATCGCCTTCAACATCATGTGCCTGTACGGCACCAACTCGACGACGCAGATCTTCGCGGGCCACATCGGCAACCGCGAGCTGTCCGCCGTGGCCATCGGGCTGTCCGTGGTGTCCAACTTCTCCTTCGGCTTCCTCCTCGGGATGGGCAGCGCGCTGGAGACGCTGTGCGGGCAGGCGTTCGGGGCCGGGCAGGTGGCCATGCTGGGCGTGTACATGCAGCGGTCGTGGATCGTGCTGGCCGCCTCCGCCGCGCTGCTGACGCCGCTGTACGTGTACGCGGCGCCCGTGCTGCGGCTGCTGGGGCAGGACGAAGGCATCGCCGCCGCCGCGGGGACCTTCGCCGTCGGCATCATCCCGCAGATGTTCGCGCTCGCCGTCAACTTCCCCGCGCAGAAGTTCCTGCAGGCGCAGAGCAAGGTGGGCGTGCTGGCGTGGATCGGGCTCGCCGCGCTGCTCGTCCACGTCGCGCTCCTGGCGCTGCTGGTGTCCGTGCTCGGCTGGGGCATCGCCGGGGCCGCGCTCGCCTACGACGTCTCGGCGTGGCTCACCTCGCTCGCGCAGGTGGCCTACGTCGTGGGGTGGTGCCGGGACGGCTGGACGGGCTGTCCAGGGCCGCCTTCACCGACCTCTGGGCCTTCGTCAAGCTCTCGCTCGCGTCCGCCGTCATGCTATGCCTCGAGATGTGGTACATGATGTTGCTCATCGTGCTCACCGGACACCTGGACGACGCCGAGATCGCCGTCGACTCCCTAGCCATCTGGTTCGTCGCACTTTGCAAATTAAATGTTCCATCTTTAATCTTGTCTCTTGTGGGAGCACGTGTACAATTGTTGATAATAAAATTAAACGATGAGCAGCATGAACATCAACGGGTGGGAGGGGATGCTGTTCATCGGCCTCAGCGCGGCAATCAGGTGGTTAACATGAAAAGCTACCAGCACTCCATTTCATTCATTTACGGAAATAAATTGATGCTGACTGCCATGTCCATGGACGTCCAGCGTTCGCGTGTCCAACGAGCTCGGTTCCGGGCGTCCCCGTGCGAGCATGTACGCGGTGATGGTGGTGCTGGCGCAGTCGCTGGCGTTCGGGCTGCTGGCCATGGTGCTGGTGCTGGCGACGCGGGATCAGTTCCCGGCCGTCTTCACCGGCGACAGGCACCTGCAGAAGGCCGTGTCCAGCATCGCCTACCTGCTGGCCGTCACCATGGTGCTCAACAGCGTGCAGCCCGTCATCTCGGGCGTCGCCGTCGGCGGCGGCTGGCAGGGCGTCGTCGCCTACATCAACCTCGGCTGCTACTACGCCTTCGGCCTCCCGCTCGGCTTCATCTTCGGCTACCTCTTCAGATTCGGGGTCAAGGTAGGTGTATCATATCACGCATCAGCTGAGCTGCATACATCAGTGGTGGTCGATCGATCCTCTTCGCCTGCTGCCTGAATTCAGCATTGCATTGCTTCAATATGTCGTCGCAGGGCATCTGGGCGGGCATGCTTTGCGGGACGGCGTTGCAGACAGCCATCCTCAGCTACATCGTCTGGACAACCGATTGGAAAGCAGAGGTAGGTCAGGTGACAACCTCAATCTGTTTGTGAATGATGAAGAATAATCGAATGTTTTTTTTGTTTGTTTGTTTGTGTGTGTTGGTTTCAGGCGTCGCTGGCGTTGGAGAGAGTCAGAATATGGGGCGGCCACCATGAAAAGCTTCCGAGCTCTGATCCTGAACAGGACGCGGTTATCTGACGAAGATCCGGCAAAAGACATTGCTTGCTGCTGCTTGCATTGCGTTGTAAATTCCTCCCCATCCATCGTTTCGGTTAGGATTCATAGACTGAAGTAGTTTGCAGGGCTGCTCTCGAGTAAGGGAAACAATTCGGAATGAATGAAACGGGAAGAAAGGGCCAAAGACGCCATGCTGGAGGACGATTTTGGATTGCTTCTCTCCCTTGTTAGCAGAGGAATTTCAGGCAATAGGATTAGCGTAGGTATACTCGTCACTAGATAATTTATTAGAGTGAAGGTGATTTGTCAGTTCTCAAAAAAAAAGAGTGAAGGTGATTTGTCCATTTATCTTATACAACACCGATTTGGTTATTATTAGCTAGTACAACATTACTTTAAAGACTACTTAGACCTTGATTGGAAAGCGGGGATTTTTCACATTCATCCATTTTTCTTGAAAAAATTGTACTCATTTTAGGCACATGTGCTACAGGGCATGAGGAGGGAGAACAAAAACCCCACAAATCAAATCGAGAAGACTGTTTAGCGCAGCAACATGTAGGAGGAGGTTGCATTGGTCTAATGCTATCTTTGTATGACAAACAGCATTTTTTACAGAAAGAAACAAAAGATCTATGCAGCAGTACTTTCTTGACATCGATACGAAACCTGGTGACACATGGCAATGAGAAATAATAATAGTAATACCTATACACACACACAAAAAATTATGGACAGTGGGAGTAACCGAAACTGTTTACGAGTCCACGTGATTCTTCTTCATTTTATTTGTTAGATATTTTTTCCACAACAATTTGTTAAGAATGGCAATATAAGATTTTTGTTTACTATATCAAGAATATAAGACTTGCTCCTCAGTGAGACTCCCAAAAATTATATGCATTCGTCAAACTTATGACATGAAAAATAAAAAACAAATAATTTGGGACGGAAGGAGTACATCAGATGCGCCTTAGTAATGTGCAATGAGTTCATGGTGATTCTTCAATTTATTCTTGGGAGTGACGACCCGGACTCAGGCCTAATGGAGAAAAAATAATGTAAGAGCATCTAATGGAGAAAAAAATAATGTAAGAGAGGTTGGAAAGGGGAGGGAAAAGATTTTTTTGTTGTAAAATATGTTAATAGAAACATGTAATAGAAGTAGAAAGGGGGAGAGAGAAACATGTAATAGAAGTAGAAAGGGGGAGAGAAGTATAGGAACATCTAATGGACAAAAATAGATCATGTAAGAGCATAGAAACAAATCATGTAAGAGGTAGGAAAGGGGAGGAAAAAATATTTTTCTTACTCTATAAATTAAGTTAACAACTGGAGAAATAGAAAAAGGGGAGGTTAAAAAAATTGAATGGAGAAATAGAAAAGGGGAGGAAAAAAAAACTGAAATGTCAGAAGTGGGATTTGAAATAGAAAAGGGAGGTTAAAAAAATTGAATGGAGAAATAGAAAAGGGGAGGTAAAAATAAAAACTGAAATGTCAGAAGTGGGATTTGAACCCACGCCCTCGTTAGAGGATCAGAACTTGAGTCTGACGCCTTAGACCACTCGGCCATCCTGACATTTGTGTTAATACCAGGAAATCTATATATATTAATAAAGTTTGATTCCACGCCGCGCCATCTGAATCTGACCGTCCACATGGAATCTACCGCACCAACGGTCCTGATCAGACACAAACCCTACTTCTCCTCTATAAAATCCTCCCCGCTCATCTTCCCCGCCAACCCTAACCCCCACCAAAACCTTAAACCCTCGCTCCCCGGCGGCGGCTGCGGCGGCGGCTTCAAGCTCTTCGTCGGCTCAGCACCATGAGGCCACCGGCTAGAGGTAACTAACCATAATCGCATCCTTGTTTTTCCATCCATTGACGCAGCTGGACGAAGACTTATTGCTTCGTTAAATCGTGTAGGCGGACGCGGCGGTAGGGGAGGAGGCAGGTTCGATGGCGGCGGCCGTGGTGGCGGCGGCGGCCGCGGGTTTGGCGGTGGTGGCCGCGGGAGAGGAGGAGACAGGGGTGGGAGAGGTGGCAGGACGCCGAGGGGCCGCGGTGGCGGTGGCCGGGGCGGCCGCGGTGGTGGCATGAAGGGCGGGAGCAAGGCCGTCGTGGTGGCGCACAAGCACGCCGGTGTCTTCATCTCCAAGTCCAAGGAGGATGCGCTCTGCACAAAGAACATGGTCCCTGGAGAGTCTGTCTACGGCGAGAAGCGTGTCTCTGTTCAGGTTCGCGACTGCTTGCTCATGTCCCAACTTTATTGTCTCCTTTTTATTATTCGATAGATATTGCTTGCTTGTGTGTACTACGAATGGGTTGTCCTGTTTTACTTGTTGCGTTTTGAATAAATCTGTACTATATTGTTACTCTTCTGTTTTCTTGTAATTTGTTCGTCCTAGTACGTTGTAGCCTTATTTAGAAGCTGGAATTCATTTTGTTGAGATTCAGTCTACAGCAGTTTGATCATAACTAAGTATTGGGCACTTCATTTATGCTCTGTAATCCTGTGACAACATTCTAGGCTTTGAGCTCCGTAAATGATGATCTTACTCGGATTCCCCTTCAGGACATCTAAATGGATGATGCAAATTCGAGTTTCTGATGCGCTTGTGCCCAATGATCTATAGATTTATCAGTTTCGCTTTCCATTTCCAGGATAAAGAACTGCTGAATAATCATAATGCTGTAGTTTCTAGAAGCATACATTGGGATAGGGTTATAGGACTGATTTGTTTCTACTGTTTGATTGTTTTGGAATTGTAGAATGAGGATGGAACAAAGGTTGAATACAGGGTTTGGAACCCCTTCCGTTCCAAGTTGGCTGCTGCTGTGCTTGGTGGCGTTGACAACATCTGGATTGTAAGTTGATTTGCTTAACTTGAATGTGCATAAGTTCTGTTTGTTTTCTTGCAAAAAGAAATTGTGGGTTGTGGTGAAGTTACAGCTGACAAATCATTATTGTAATATGTAGGCTCCTGGTACACGTGTGCTGTATCTCGGTGCTGCTTCGGCACTACTGTGTCTCATGTGTCTGATATTGTTGGACCAGTGAGTTCTCTAATCACCTAAATCGTTTGTCACTGATTCTTGACTTTGTTTTGTCTATTGTCTTAAGGGTTTGTATGCTGTTGCAGGAAGGGCTGGTCTATGCTGTTGAGTTCTCTCACAGGAGTGGAAGAGACCTTGTCAATATGGCAAAGAAGAGGACCAATGTGATCCCCATTATTGAGGATGCCAGGCACCCGGCAAGGTACCGGATGCTGGTTGGCATGGTTGATGTTATCTTCTCTGATGTTGCACAGCCAGACCAGGTATTCCTGTCATTTCCTTGCAGCCTGGTGTCTGAATCACTGGACTGTCACTTTGTTGAATTGAGTGCTGTTTACCCATGTTTTCCGCCTTTATGTTCTTGCGATTTTGATTTGGCAATATCGGGCTTAGCAAATGATGAGCATACTCGGATTCCCCTTCAGGACATCAATTGGATGATGCAGATTCGAGTTTCTGATGCCTGTTGTGCTCAATGCCAAACTTTAATCATTATTTTTTTTTCTTGCTATTTCCATTTCCTCTTTTTGCTTTATTAATTATGTCCTGATGATGTTTCTTGCACCCAGACTTTCATTTTCTAGTTGCATATCCGTGTCTTCTGTTTTGCTTTCTTGATTATGCCACAATTCATGATTCAGCCTTGTTTACTGTAACCGAAGTTTGGAATGCCAATGTGTATATTTCTGCTATTAAATTTTTTACAGACTTGTTTTTCAGAATTCATGCTATTACTTGGGGTTATTGATCTGGCTTTCTTGATACTCTTGTTTGGTATGTTTAGCAACTTGGATTCATAGTATCTGGAGTTGGTAATGCCCTTTGAAATGATAATTCTTTTGTGGACATGTTTGGTATTGATCTAATCTAAATTATCATTTTCTGTTTTTAGTCATGTGGTGTCAACTTTGTTTGTCAATTTATATGATTTCAACCGTAGCTGGACAATTGTAATTCATAGAACAGTAATTTGCTTGATGGGTTTATTCTACTTCTTTTTAAAAAATAACTGATAATGCTAGTAGTTTCAATTCTGTTTTTGACATAGAACAGTAATATTGGCAGGATGACATTAACTTGGTTGTGCCTTCTCTCCCCTTCTGTGTTGTTTGACTGAATGTTCAGACCAGTTATCATGTACATACAAGTTGTCTAAGCTCCATATTTATCCACATACACTTGAAATTTCTCAACATGAGGCAACCGTCTCCTTTTGAGGGGCAACCGTACCGTTTCCTTTGGGTGGAATTGGAGTGGTTTACAGCTCTTAAACATTGTTTGAATCTATTATCCTGCAGGCTAGGATCTTAGCCCTTAATGCTTCATACTTCTTGAAGAATGGTGGCCACTTTGTCATTTCAATCAAGGTACTTTGCAGCAACACAATCAGGAACTGCCTTTTGTTCTTGTCTAATTAATTCTTTAGCAGATGTCTTGGATATGTAATCATGGTTTGCATTGATGATCTAACTAGAACAAAACATTTTGTCCAGGCGAACTGTATCGACTCTACCCTGCCCGCTGAGGCCGTGTTTGCTGCTGAAGTGGAGAAGCTGAAGGCGGATCAGTTCAAGCCTGCGGAGCAGGTGACCTTGGAGCCCTACGAGCGTGACCATGCCTGTGTTGTGGGTGGTTACAGGATGCCCAAGAAGCAAAAGGGTACCTCGTAGGCTGAAATCAGTGCATGTTCTTGCCTACAAAAGATGCTATGTTGTATTCCGGTGAAAGAAACTTTGAAGTATTAGGGTTTTATATAGCATCTATTATGTGGACATACCTGCTACAGTGATGCCAGTTTAGCAGCCACTGTAGCAGTTGTGAGGACCTGATGTAGTGTTGCTGGTTCAACAGCAAATCTTTTTGTTGATGATTAACGTTTGAGCGATCAGCTTGGATTTGTTGCCCGTGGTTTCATGTCATTTGGCAGCAGTTCGATGTCCTCAGCCTGCTTGAGGATTAAGAGTTGCCAATGGCCCTTTTTATAACTACTAGAAAGGCACCAAACTGCACTGTGGCAAATCGCCAGATGTAAGATACATGTCACACAACGGTAGTTACATTTGAGCCGTAGTCCAACACATATGCTCGTGCAACCTTAGTCCGCTCCCCAATTGCTTCGGTATGCATGATCGACGCATAACAAATGTTCCTTCTGTATTCTTGTCCCCAGCCACAAAGCACCTCATCATTGTCGCGTTGCTCGGGGAGCCCCTGCCTCCTCAGCTCGTCGCCACGAGAACCTAACACCAGCGAGCTCATCTTCAGCGTTAAAAGTTGATGTTGGGAGGCTGGAGCTCATCTTGGGCATAGTAGTTGTGATGTTGGAGGCTAGACATGTTTGGTATAGCTCAGCTTCACCTTCACCTTCACTAGTGAAAGACATGTTTGGTATAGCTCAGCTATACTAGCGAAACAATATATATTTAAAAAAATGTTTCATTAAACAACTTCTTAGAAAAGATAGCAGTGAGAGGTGGGAGAGTATTTTCGTTTTTTGCATGTTTCACTTGGGAAACTAAGCCAAACAGCTTTTAGAAAAAGAAAACAAATTTGTTTTATTGAGACGAGAAGCCGGAAAACAGCTCTGCAAAGGCGGGAGAAAAGCACTCAATCATCAGGCCCAAAAAATGAAATCTGCCGCGAGCGGTTCACGGTATTGTTGGGCCTCATTCGGGAAACTCAGTGGGCCCAACCGACGCCCTGTTCCGTTCCGTTCCGTCCGGGTGGAGTGAGTAAGCGGAGGAAGTGGACAAAGGGAAGAAAGCGTCTCCGCACGCAACGCCAAGGACGCCCGCGGATTTGGATTGGATTGCTTTCCCCACCTCCCTCTCCCATCTTCCTCCGCGACCGCGGCTCCACCTCCACCACCTGAGAGGAGAAAGCAAGCAACCGCCCCCGGCCCCGGCCCCGGCCCCTCCCTCCTCGCTGGTACGCGCGCCTCCTCCCCGATCCCCGCCTCCCTTCCCTAATCAACTGTGAGATCCGATGGGGATCCCTCCCCTCCTCGTCGGGTCGAGAGGTTGCCATGGGACGACCGACCAGGCCTTTAGTTTGATTGATTGGTTGATTGATTGAAGCAATTGGATGTCGCGCCCGACTTGCTGTTTATTCATACACAGTTCCAATCCAGTTTATACATACAGTCCCAATCCAGTTTGCTTCATTCACAATAGTAGCTGTGTTATTATATTACATAGTTATTATTACTCCTGTTCCGCATCCTGCTTCGGTTCTGCCAGAGTGCCAGTTCGATTTCCATCCACCTCATAATTATTACTACTAGTAGCTGTAGACCTGTAGTGTCGCGCTTATTCACCGTCTGCAAGTGCAGTGTGAGTCTGTTGTACCAGTGAATTGATCTCTTCACTATAGATTAATCCTAAAAAAAAAAAAGTAGTACTTAACCTAACCCAAACTACAGCCACATCTTTCCTCAAAAAAAAAAAAAAAAAAAACTACAGCCACATCTGTGCTTGATGGACAAACGAACAAGCTAAGGTGGTGTGCCTGCCATATCATTCGCCCTTTGCTCGCACCAAGATTCTGCACTCAGTAGTAGGAGTACAGTACTGCCGGTTCCAGTGACCAAGTCTAGAGCGGTTTCTTCTCCCTTGCCTTAGTTGGTGCATGCAACACGAGGACGAGGATGCCTGAACCAACTGCACAGGCACCGCCATTATTTTATTTGTTGGACAAGTGACTGCATTCCATCTGTCTTGTGTTTTTCCTTTGTATTGTTATTTGTTAGCACTCTTTAATTAACTCTGCAGTTTCCTGGAGTTGATTAATCACTTCACTTGTGAGTTGTGATCAATCGCCTGCCTAAATTAGAGTTCTAATTCTCAAGTTAAAACCTGCCTACCATATATTTGGCAGCCAAGATATTGAGCAGTCCGCCATCATTCAATAATTTCACTGATGTCTGTACTGTACTGTACTGCTGAGGCTGTGCAAGTTCCCTTCTCTGCCCTAAATTAGTTCTTACACATTCATTCTAACCTTCTGTAGTCTGCCTTGCCACTTTAATAATTGCAGGGAAGATGGAGCCTGGCCAGAGCGGTACTGAGCAGACCTCTCCACGCGCGGGAATGATTGGGAAGTCGTGCAATTGACTGCATCAGCATACTGTGGCCGCGCCTGCACCGAGGAGACCTGAACCTTCTGAGGAAGCCGAAGCTAAGAAATATGGCGCGAAAGGGGATGATTTAGCCGCTGGGCTACTCATGTCTGGCCACTTCTCGGTGTCTCAGGGTGAAGTCGAGAGCCTCCTTGTAGGCGCTGACAGCAAAGAACCACCCAAGGAGCTTTGCAGCCCAGATGCAGTTTCAATGAGGGCGATGGTGCGAAATACCAAGCGACCTGCAAGCATAAGCTGGAGGATGGCGTCCCCAGCATTCCATCATTTGACAAAGGGAAGGATGTTTCCTTGGGTGATATGGCTTTTGATGATGGCAAGGCATTGAAAGGCATGAGTTTGGTTGGGGAAGAACCAGTTGGGTTCTCGTCACCTATTTACAGCTCACTTGAGGCTGAAAATGAGTTAAGTTGGTCAGCTACAGAGAGTAGGAATGAGAAGAAAACTGAGGAGCCTACTCTGCATAACTTGAACCCCATAACCGGTTCATCAAAGGTTGCTTCATCTGATGAGCAGAGCGAACCTGCTGGTTCAGGCCCACGTGAAGCATGGTGGAAGAAGCAGATTTTATCTCTGTACAAGAACGCAAAGGAAAGTCATAATTTCTGGCCCATCGTCGCGACTGCTGCTGCTTTGGTGGGCCTGGCATATTTTGGGCGGCGCTGGCAAAGGGAAAGCTGCAGTTTCAGCCAGTCAAAATACCATCTTCTGGCAGCAAGGAGGTAATTGCAAAGCTCACATTTTCTTTATAGCAACAGGAAGCATGTCAATCATGCCATAGGAGCAACCTAAAGTGACTATAATTTGCTTCCATGAAAATGTTAGGAAAATACATTACAAAGGAAAAATTTTAACAATAGCATTTTCCTGATACTTGTCCGATTATGTCAGTCATAGTTACTGACCTTATAACCAAGTACTCGCAACATACTTGATGCGAGCATATAATTAATTAGTTATCAACTTAAATTCCAATATCTGTTTGCAAAATAGGCCCAGTTCATATGAGTGATGTTAAATTTCTGGCAAGGACTAAGTAGCTGTAGAGGATATCCAGTTGAATTTGATGTCCATGGGTTATATAACCATTCTAATAGCTTGTTGTGGTGTGAGGGTTGAGCTTCTGTTGGTACTGTTGTTCTGCTGTCGTACAACTGTGTTAAACCAGCTGGTTGGTTTTCTTCTCTATTTTATGATAATGTTGTTGCATCATATATTCATATCCTGATGAGCATGCCTTTTAAGTTGCACTTGCCAGCAATGCAAATTTCACTATGAATGGGCCATCCTGCATGCACTGCAGAGTTTCAAATATGTGGATTGTTGTTAATCCTGCCCTAGTGAATCTGTATACTGGCATGCTAGTGTTTTGTGCCGTGGTAGCTATTTGTTTTACTTTGTTTTGCAATTACATATGGCTGCGAATGCTAATGAATGCAGTCTCCTGTTTGTGTTTCAGAAAATCAGTGATGCGGTTGGACCATTAAACCGTATCAAGGACATTCTTGTTGCTGGCAACCACCCAAGTCACAGTATCCATGGGCATGCCCGTGCAAGCTGAATGTCATCATTCCGTGAACCCATCGGTGTCCTGAATCCATATTATCATGTGTGTTGCCTGAGAATCGGCTCAAAATGAAGACAAACCATAGGGCAAAACTGGAGCAATGGTCCAAGGATTGAGGATGTTTATGCAAACGCAAGTATGTTTGGTGGCTATGTAAATTCTAAAACTCCTTTTGGGTATGTAAATATATGAGTTTAGTGTGCTTGCTTTTCTTTTGGTCATTTCATGGAACCTCCACTGGTTTCCTTGTCTAGTGCGGATCAACTGCTATATATAACCATCGTATAACTGTCTTATTTGGGGTTCGCTGATGCGATGGGGCATGGTATCAGTGAATTTTATTTCACCTCGGTTATGTTGGCTGCTACTGTGAAGGTATCCGATTGTAGAGCCTTGTATATTTTTTCTTATCTGCTGCAGAGTTGACTTGACAATCTTTTATACAAGGCGCTGGGGTAGCATAATATATGATGACTGTTGGCACTAATTTATTTTTTATATTATGTGGCTGTTCGGTAGAACTAATAAGTCGGCTAATAAGCCAAAACACTGTTTAGACGGCTGATTTACGTGAGAAAAAAATTTTGTTGGTGATAAAGCTAAAAACGGCTTTTATTGGCGCTGTTGGCTTGTGGTGGCCCTTGGCTCGCACAGAAGGTCGTCTAGGCCTACGTTAGCTCATTTCTCTTCTAGAAAGCTTGTGAGTCGAGCAGAGATGTTGATCAGATGTACACATCATAATCACACTATAAAAGAGAGAGTATGTGCCAATGGATATGGATATGTGGATATATATGATACAGCCATGCCCTACGGGGTTGTTTTAACAGGCAGGACTAAACATCTCCATCTCCATCTCAATACAATGACGTGTTTGTTTTTCTTTGCTTATTCTAACTAATAATAATCTGCTGGTGGCATGGTGGTTATGATCCTCCAATTAGCGGAGGCCAGCTACTCAAGGCCCTGCTAGCTGCTTCGTTGGACTAGCAAGTAGGAGTCGCTCGATTAGCTGCCAAGGGCCAAGGCTATGCATGTGGGTGGGTGAGCGTGTGGTGGCTCCGTCTCGTTCACTGGCTGACTGACAGGCAGGCTCAGCTCATTTCTTTTCTCAGCATCAACGGCGGGCGATGCTGACGGCTACAAACAACCAAACCAACTACGTACAGAACCAAACGGATCGGAATGAATGTTGCTCGGCTCAAGGCCAGGCAGGCCTGCACGAATTTAAATGATTTTTCTTTCCAGGAGGAGACAAGGTGTTAAACTGACAGTAGTATTTGTCCTACACAAACGAGACTATAATACTGACAGTACTAATGGAGGAAGAGCAAAAGTAGGAGAAAATTCCTTATTTTTCATTAAAAGTGATGTTCTATTTGCCACTAACATTTTTCCCTTCCTTATAATAAGGGGTAGAAGCATATTATTTGGGTGAACTTAGGATGAGAGATTCTGTTGAGTAGACAAGGCACTTTGGGTATTATGGAAAAAAATGGCATGTTGCACCTGACGGTCTCAAACTGAACGGGTGTCAATGGCAATATATAGGATGAAAGTGTATAATAAGCCAAGAGCAAATAAGGAAGGAAAAGTAAATAGCATATAGGACACCACTTTAACTTCTAATGGTAAGTAAGAAAATTTCTCCAAATGTTGCTATCATTTAGGGCTAGCATATATAACAAAAAAAAGGGATAATTTATTGGACATGTAAAAGATCGATAAAGCTTATAAACAAACCATTTGAGTAGTATATATAGCCTATCGATGGCATATATACCATTGTAGCTAGAGCTAACTATGACCATAGAAAATGGTCTAAACTAGCACCCACGTTTAGGCATTAACATGCTCGTGTGGCACACACTGCAGGCGTGTTGTGTTGAATGTATATAGTCATTTAGCCTAGGGCATGAAACATGATATGTTGTTTCGGGTGGTTGTATATATGGTCACTTAGCCTAGCCCATGGAATATGAAATGTTGTTTTGTTTGCTTGTACTATACGTACGTGGTACTAGGGCAATATAATGCAGGCTGCAATTTTTTTCTAACCAAGTTAAATAGATACATTTTGGTTGCTCAAATAAGAACCAATATAGTAACTGTTATATTTTAGCTAAGGAGGAGATAGAAAAAGCCTATGTCATGGGAGTGACTAGAGAAAAAAAGTTAGTAGACCCACCCCAAAGTCTCCTTCATGAGGGGTAGTCTCGTCTTTGTCGCTGCCCACTATGTCTCATCAAGCGTGGGTCAAGTCAAAAACATAAACGCCACACATAATTATAGATTTTCTTTTCAAATTACCTCATAAAATAGTTATTAATATCATTGGCATATGGCTTCTTTAAGACACCTAAGGTATCGTAACCCCGACAAGACATACAATAGACCATAAAAATCGAATGCTTTTATCATTGTTGCCTTGCTTATGGCTACTTCCAGAATAAGAACCAAAATAGACCATGAGACACAATGCTAATTAACAACAACAATAATATTGATCTCTAAAATGGTCTGGCCCATGACACATCGACCTTAACCATGAAGTATCCAAACGCCACGTCACGGCCCAAATGGTCTGGCCGGACCGGATCTGCCTGTAGTCCCTGCAGGCTGCACTGCACCCCTCCTGCCTTTCTTCTTCTTCCAATCCTCCATCACCCGCAGCGTGCGCGCTGCACTCTCTCCCTGCCCCACTTCTCTCTCGTGGCGACGGCGACGGCGACGACTGGGCGGCCGTCGCTGCCGCTCTACGCGCCAGGCGCCCAGGTC
This sequence comes from Chrysopogon serrulatus, assembly GCA_015844335.1. Lineage (NCBI taxonomy): Eukaryota > Viridiplantae > Streptophyta > Magnoliopsida > Poales > Poaceae > Chrysopogon > Chrysopogon serrulatus. The sequence continues at coordinate 98,790 of JADLZL010003445.1, forward strand.
TTCATCGGCCCCTTCGCCGGCGACGGGCACCACCAGGTACGCCCACCCCTTTTTCTTCCTCTCCTGCCGTGCGAAACCGACCACCCAAACCCTAACCTACCATTTCTATTCGGATCTGATCCAACTACGAGTGTATATGCATGGATTTTGCCTACTAGCTTCGATCGCTTTGCAAAAATTATCGGGTGATGTCCTTCACCGGGTCCTCCCCTGTGTGCGGGGACCCTGCCGATCGGAATTCTGCTAACTCCGTCCATCCATCCATGATTCTATCAGGTTCCTCGTCTCCGGCGCGCAGTGCAAAGCGGATCGATCTCAGCTCAGCACCGAACTTACGACTTGACATCCAAGGTATGGAATTTCGGGGGATTGCGTCTGGCACTCCATTTTCCAGGGTGCCTTCCCTTTGACTAAAGCACGAGCTCCCAACCTTGCAGGCTGATCCGATCTCTTTGGTTTTGTGGACCCTGATCGGACTCCAGGGCTGGATCATGTTTCTTCAAGTGTAAGAGCTTGGATCTTGTAGGTCTGGTTCAGTTCCTGGACTGGAAAGAACTGCGATTGCTCCTTGCCGCCACAATCATGCAGAGTGGGGGTGAGATGAGACCTGTGCACAACAGCGTCGATACAGTGAACGCTGCTGCTGTTGCCATTGTCTCTGCGGAGAGCCGCACGCAGCCTCCTGCAGAACCGGTTCGTGCTTAAAAACCTTATTACTGCATGTTTTTTTAATTGACGTTAGAAGCTAGTGATGTCCTGCATGGATTTTAGTTGGATGACTTGTTTGTAGCTTCCTTTAAGATTGCATATCTGGAGCAGCTTTGTACGTGCAAGGTTGGCGGTGTAACGGTTATGCTTAATCATCTGTGGCAGCTTGTTTGTGTGGCTTTATTTATGGCAAGAAAATTACATCTCATACTGCACGTGTCATGGAACGTTTCTTGCATAGTTGCATGTACTTAAGTAGGCATCTGATTGCACTATCGCAGTTAGTAACGGAAGAATGTTGTCGTGTAGGCAGACTTTCTAGATTTTAGTTATCAATAAGCTTGTCAGGTATGTAGATATAAAACTTGTATGCATGGATTTTCCATTCAATGATATTGGACTTCAGTTTGTTTTTAGTTTTATACATAGGGTATACAACAGTAATTAGTGGAAGGTTGTAATTTGGGGATCATGTCGGTGTTTGAAACTACATGCTTATGTCACTGGATTGAGTGGTCAGTCTTAATTTGGGGATCATGTCGGTGTTTGAACTACATGCTTACGCCACTGGATTGAGTGGTCAATCTTTTTTTTTTGTTTCATAAATATATTTTCCATAGTTTTTTGGTGTTACAAAGGGAAATAAATGTTGACAGAACTTGGCAAGCAAAAAAAGAATAGAAGAAAGCATCTGACTCATTCTTGCATTCTCCACTTTTTGCTTCGGGGGGGGGTGGTGGTGGTTGGGGATATGGTTCAGTTGATACATCCCTGTACTTGCAACTGGGTTGCTGTGATTATGGGTTGGCTGTCCCTGTACTTGCAACTGGGTTGCTGTGATTATGGGTTGGCTGTATAATTTTTCCAGGCTTTGGACCTGAGGATCCTTGCTATAGAACTAGAATGATTTTCCCCCTAATCTTGGGTGATATAGATGCAGCTCTAGAATGTTGGTCTATTCATTTGTACATCCGCTTTTTTTAGTATCTATGAAGGAAAAATTGTGGGCTATATTCTGTGCCTAGTTAGACTTGTTAATTTTTTTTGGAAGTGCATGAGGAAGGTACATCAGAAATGAGACTCCCTGTATTATATTTGTCTTGGAACTTTGCCACATGCTCTGTTTTTTCATCGAGAAAGTTTATACGATGAGTAGTACATTTGACATGTACACAATGCCTTATCTGTACCTCTTCTGTTTCAATGGCTCGCCTAGGCATCCGAGTGGACCCATCTCGCCTTTGGGGTCTAGTTATGCCTGTCGGCTTTGAAACCATGGTCTGTATGGTTTGAGGCACTGAGTAGGCATGGAAAAGGCATTGTAAATAGCAAGAGAATGCCTCGGGAAAGAAAGGGGGATAGTTGAAATGGTCAGATTGAATTATTCATTGGACTACATGGGACAAGAAGGTGCTTTTTATTTGCTGGCCGATGTGACACCAGCTGTTTCTTTCTAATTTTAAATCCCCAACTTTACTATTGTTTATTTTCTAATACAGGTTGATGTCTAGGTTTTCATCTTTATATTTGTTATTAGTGTACTCTCCTCCCCCCCCCCCCCCCTCCTCCTCCTCCTCCTCCTCCTCCTTTTCCCTCTCCCTCCCTCACTTTCCTGTTCCAGGTTGTTTGTTTTTAGGGCCTGCAACTGAAACCTATGATTGTTGCTCTCCAGAGCATAGTTCTCAAGGCGTCGCCTAAGCATCCAGGCGCCCCCCTATCGCCTTGCAGAATGGCCGCCTAGGCGGGCAAGGCGGGTGCCTAGACGTCCAGGCTTGCCCAGCATTCACCAGCATTGCGCATCTGACTCATTCTTGCAGAACTGGCAATCATTTTGTGGATTGTACATTACATTAAAGTTTTGTCTTTTAATTTTAGTTTTTAACGAAAGCAAATTTCCCTCCATGGTGATACCATTGTTTCAGAGCATGTTTTAAAATCCTGCTGTGTTCTTTTTTAGCTGTGGTGATTTCATTTGCCTTTTCTTTTATGTCTGATTCGACACGTTGTGCTGCAGTCTTATTAATGATTACATTGCACATATGTTTTTTTATTCTCATTCATATACATTGCAGAGTCATCTCATTCTAATTCTTGGTTTCATATCATCGCCAAGTTATGTGTCTCTGTGTTAACTGCTCTTTTTCGTTTGCAGAGAAGAAAATGGGCTGATCGGTTGAGCATGTACTTCTGCTTTGGATCCCAGAAGAATGGCCGGCGCATGCGCGTCAACCATGCTGCACTTGTCCCAGAACCTGCACCTCAGAGGACAGATGCACCTGTAGCAGAAATTCAAAACCACCCGCCTCCTCCTGTGTTCCCCTTTGTGGCACCTCCATCTTCTCCTGCTTCTTTCCTTCAATCAGAACCCACATCAATCGTACAATCACCAAGGGTCGGAGCTCCACCTTTTTCGCCCCTCTCACCAAATTCCCAATCCCCCACGGGGCCACCATCCATCTTTGCTATTGGGCCATATGCACATGAGACACAACTAGTCTCACCTCCAGTGTTCTCCGCCTTCACAACTGAACCATCAACTGCCCCTTTCACTCCTCCTCCAGAGTCTGTCCATCTGACAACCCCTTCCTCTCCAGAGGTCCCATATGCAAAGCTTCTGACTTCAATCAACAACAGCAAGAATGGTGAAACAGGTGATCTTCAGTCATATCCAAACTACCCAGACAGCCCAATAGGACGTCTGATATCTCCAAGCTCGGGTTGTTCTGGCACTTCCTCCCCATTCCCTGACCCTGAGATGCAGGCTTCCTCACGCAGCACTTTACACTCATTCCCAGTTCGTGAGGCACCTAAGATATTGGATGGTGAGGGCGTTGCAACACAGAAGTTGATACCCCGCCATATGCGCAATGGTGGGTCCCTCTTGGATGGCCACATCACAGCAGCTGTACCAGTTGTAGACTTCTCTGCCCGACTTCAACCCAATGAGCATGCTATGGATCACCGGGTATCATTTGAGTTGACCGTTGAAGATGTCGCGCGCTGCCTAGAGAAGAAGACTGCAATCTCTGGGGATTCTGGCACGGCATCTTTTCACCTTGCACCCATCAGCAATGGCGATCACCACAGAGAATCTAATGAGGCAAGGGCAGGGCTATACGTTGACGAAACTTACCATGACTTGCCTGAGAAAGCAAGACGGTCCCTGTCCCTGCGCCTGGCCAAAGAATTCAACTTCAACAATGTCGACGCTGCTAATGTGGAGCCAAGCGTGGGATCTGACTGGTGGGCGAATGAGAAAGTTGCTGGGATGACAACTGAGCCTAAAAAGAACTGGTCCTTCCACCCGGTGGCACAGCCTGGGGTCAGCTAACCTTTGCACTGACCATAATAATCTTTTACAGGATGAAGGAATTAGCTTCTTTTGCTTCTGCTTCAGTTCTCGATTCAGCAGGTATGACTGTTGGAGGGATGCCAACTGGTGCTAAACATGCAGCTAGTGGTAATTCTAAATTTAGATAGTAAGTAATCAGATGTCCGTCTAATATCGTCATGGGATACTAAAGGTTTATTCTGGGGAGTCTCTGGATGTGACAAACTGCTAACTCTCTGGTTTAGGGTCGATCGGAACCTGTCTGTGTGTCTCTTGTATCCTGTGTATGTACTGACTTGTCCTGATACCGGTGCTGTGTTGTGTATGTACATAATAAAGTAGTTTTTTTATATATTAAAGGGTAGAACTATTTCCTTTGATAAGTTGCAGGACGCTGTCCCCGTAAATCTGTCTGCGCCGTTGGTTGTAGCAAATTGTTGGTACTATTGTGTTGGCCCTGCCCCTGCCCCTCAACTTCTGGTACACTATACTCTCTCCGTTCTAAATTACAAACTTTAAGTTGTCGTTGTTTTTTTTTTCTAGCTACGTAGTTTTTACTATACATCTAGACATTGTCTAGGTGCATAGCAAACGCTATGGGCTTAGAAAAGAAAGCCACGATAAATTATAATTTGGAATGGAGGAGTAATATAAATCAATATCCCATATACTGTCTTTTCATTATATTACTTATTATGATTTATACGAACTAGAAGTAGAGAGCAAAATAGTGGGAATTTTGCGTCCGTACATGGTCCCACGGACACAAAGGTGGTTCTCTTTTTTTGTGTGTGTGAATTGGCTTGCCTCTCATTCAACCGGCCGAAGCCTCTGAAATGATCAGATCATGTACACAATTTGGAGTTGCATGCCACGTCTCCGAAGGGTGTGACTCTGAAACATGTTTCGCCGCTTATGGGCTACATTATTACACTTTCTACTAACATAATCAAAAGAGAAATCATGAAAGGCAAGCCGGAGTTCTTCTATCTCCTGCAGAATCGGATCAATGATGGATTGCTGATCATTCCTTTTGTTCCACATCTGTTTTGCTTCTGCTGCCTGCAAAATATCATGGCGGCTGGCGGGGTTGGCCTGGCCATCAGTTTTGATTACCGTGGACGAGATGGCTGGCACAAATCTTGTCTCGTTCAAACATTCATTCCAAAACCCTAATGATGAGATACCACTACCAGCTTAGCAATAACCAAGAAATGTTTGAACGAGGTTCCTCAAGTTTCAGCTAGGCTGGCAATCGAGGTGGCAGTAGATTTCTTTTTCCCACACCTAGAGTCCAGGCTCTTTGATGTAAGCGAATACTCGTTATTAATAAGAAAAGAAACCACGAAACAGTCAAAAAATTTAAAAAAATCTTAGCGTAATTAGGGGGCACACTAGAGAAAGAGATGGGATGGGATTTGGAGTGGACGACGATGAGAGAGACAAGCTGGAGCGGAGCGTACGTATAGACGGATAACGTTGATCCGTCACCAAACCCCCGGCATCCCATCTCACATTCAATAATTTAATTATTCAAGCTAGCTAGCTAGCCACCGTCGTCGCCTCACCGCCGGTGAGCCTTAGTAGGCCGCCGCCGTCTCCGTCGCCGGGCCCGGCGGACCGGCGCGGATCAATCAATCATTGCGTGCTGTGCCTCTGGCGTGGCGATAGATAGATAATTAATTAATTAATTAGCAGTGATCAAATTTAAGTTAGTATATGATGCGTGCAAACAAACTGAGTGGCTCACAGGGCTGCAGCGATCAGCTTCCTGTCCCATGTCACACACACACATGGACCTAGAGTAAGAACAATATATTATAGTTAGAACATTATATATGTACTGTCCCTGCTGAAGTATCTGAATATATAACCGCCTTGCATGTGGCGTATGTATATATAATAAATAAATATACATAAAAGATACAAGGTCATGCTCGCGCAGGTAGTAGTGGAGACGCAAGGCCACCTCTTAGGTTGTATTGGTACACACATTTCAGTTGTTTACTATTTGTGTAATATCAAAACTTAAATTCGTTCGTCAAAATTATAGTGGAGAGAGTACATATCAAGCTGATATGTTCTAAAAACATACTACTACTACATGTGAAACTCAATTTTGTACATCAACTATCAAATGCCCGCTTTACTTAGTCCTTCAGATATATTTTTTGTTTTGCTAGCATGATCTTGTCCTTTGTCCTCCTTGATGGTGCGACATCGCCAAAGGGTATCAGTAGGTGAATGAGTATTAAGGCAAGGGTGCAAAGGACACTTTCTACGCGTGTCTGAAATCTAAATGACCACTGTGAAACCTTTGTTGCGAGTTGCGACGAATTGCGACGTCGTGGCATGCCACTAGGGTTTTTTTTTGGGGGGATTGGCCTCAAAAAGAAAATTTCTTGTAGCGGAAGTCGCTAATCTGCGAAATTGGACACACTAATCTGCTCATGCATGTGTCTGTCAAGAGAAGCATCTGTCTGACTTTATGAGCATTGCATGTGGATTATACTCCTATGATGATGGTTCTTTGTCAATAATAGCATGAGGGATGTAGTAGGCATAGGAAAATGAAACGCTTCACGGCATGTGACACTCAACCTCAGACGACTAGTCTAGTCTTGAGAGGTAATTATTAAGAGCCTAATTTTCCTCTTTACCACATCATCACATCACATACTCCAAAATCCTATCAAAACTAAACTCACTCACTCATAGATAAGAGCAAGATCCAAGTCTCTGCTGAGACAGAGAGAGTAACAGAGAAATTATCTGGTACTAAGCTAGAAATATATGTATTTTTTTTAATTCCGGCTGTGATTAGGAAGTATCCAAGGGACGGCGTAGCAGTCCTAGTAGATGGTGGTGGTCCAAGACTCCAATGGATGGAGGCCTGTCAGTCGACCTCCCCTGCAACAGTGCTTCACTCTTGTTGCAATCATCATTCCATGTAAAAGTGGTGATGACACCGCCGCGGCCAACCCAATTCCTATTTTGATTTACCGAATAATAAAAAACCCCATCCATTCCCCTCATCATGTGGGCAGGGACAGGGAGGAGAGAGAGAGAGAGAGAGAGAGAGAGAGAGAGGAGAGAGGAAAATATCCAACCGAGAGGGCCATGTGGAGGTTGCCAAGTGTGAGTGTGGTGCCTGCCTCCTTGGAACATCCCAGGCCATGTGTTCTTCCATTTCCATTTCCTTAAGACAAATAATCCCAATCACATCCTACCTGGATGTTCCTGCCTGTCTGTCGTCTCGTTCGTGACGTCTGTCCAACAACACACTCACTTTCTTCACCATCTGCTCGGTGCTCGCTCGCACCAATTCTTCTTCTTCCATCGTTCCATTCATTCTTGTAGCTAGCAGCTGCAGCTCTTGGATTGGATGGAACGGAGACGGAAAAGATAATCGAGGTATGTACGCTGCCTGCTATGCATGTAGAGTATGCGGCTACTAGTAGCTAGGTAGTTGACCAGCAGCAAGCCAGCTCCAGTCCAGCTTCCTCCTCCTAGCTTCTTGAATTAGTCTTCCTCTCTTGCTTGGTTCTTTGCTGCTGCCTTCCGAATCCGATTGCCACCTGATGTGAGATCGATCGATCGCGAGTTCATTCATCTATCACTTGTCAGATCTTTAGCAAGTAGATCTCCCGGCTCCCGGTCAGATTTCATTTCATTTATTTGGTGGTTGGTGCGGATCAGTCCAACGATTCAATTCCCAATCGAGCTCAGCCAGATCCATCATCACCCTTTGGATCGATTTCGATTGGTAGCAGCATAGCAAGCAGTGAGTGAATTAAGAAGGGAATAATCAGCAAGACAGACAGACAGAGCAAAGAAGAAGAAGAAGAAGCAATCCAAGCAATCAAGAACCCAAACAAGCACAGACCAGTGAAATGGCCATGGAGCCCGTGGCGAAGGTGGCTCTAGGCTCTGCTGCGTTCGTGGTGTTCTGGGTGCTGGCGGTGTTCCCGGCGGTGCCGTTCCTTCCCATCGGGCGCACGGCGGGGTCCCTGCTGGGCGCGATGCTGATGGTGCTGCTGGGCGTGATGAGCGCCGACGAGGCGTACGCCGCCGTTGACCTCCCCATCCTGGGCCTCCTGTTCGGCACCATGGTGGTGAGCGTGTACCTGGAGCGCGCCGACATGTTCCGGCACCTGGGCCGCCTGCTGTCGTGGCGGAGCCAGGGCGGGCGCGACCTGCTGGTGCGCACCTGCGCCGTCGCCGCGCTCGCCTCCGCGCTCTTCACCAACGACACCTGCTGCGTGGTGCTCACCGAGTTCATCCTCAAGATCGCGCGCCAGAACAACCTGCCGCCGAGGCCGTTTCTCCTGGCGCTGGCGTCCAGCGCCAACATCGGCTCCGCCGCCACGCCCATCGGCAACCCGCAGAACCTGGTGATCGCCGTGCAGAGCGGCATGTCCTTCGGCCAGTTCGTCTTCGGCATCCTCCCGGCCACGCTCGTCGGCTCCGTCGTCAACGCCGCCATCCTGCTGGCGCTCTACTGGAACCAGCTGGACGGTGGGTGCAAGGGGGCCGGCTCCGAGGAGGTGGTCGCCGTGCCCACCGAGGTCGTGGAGGAGGAGGACGTCACGTCGCACCGATTCTCGCCAGCCACCATGTCGCACCTCCTCCGTGGTTCCCAGCAGCAGCAGCAGGAGGCGGTGCCGGTGGTGGTGCATCAGGACCCCGTCAAGCCGGCCAACGGCATCCACCACAGGAGGAACGGAACAGTGCTGAACGGGAAGGACGGCGGCGACGGCCACTACGCCGCCGCCCCGCTGTACCAGGCGTCGGCCAATCCCAATCCCAATCCCATGGAAGACGACGACGACCACTACGCCGCCGACGACTGGAACAGCCGTGTGTGGAAGGCGTGCGTGTACGTGATCACGCTGGGCATGCTGGTGGCGCTGCTGCTGGGCCTCAACATGTCGTGGAGCGCCATCACCGCCGCGCTGGCGCTCATCGTGCTGGACTTCAAGGACGCCCGCCCCTGCCTGGAGAAGGTGTCGTACCCGCTGCTGCTCTTCTTCTGCGGCATGTTCATCACCGTCGACGGCTTCAACAAGACGGGCATCCCCAGCGCCTTCTGGGAGTTCATGGAGCCGTACGCGCGGATCGACACGCCCACGGGGACGGCCGTGCTCGCCGCCGTCATCCTACTGCTCTCCAACGTCGCCTCCAACGTCCCCACGGGTCGGTGTCGGTCAGATTTCAATCCATCTTTTGCATTCTCAATTTTGATGATGATGATTGCCAACAACTGAGCTCAAGATCAATGGAACTGACAGTCCTGCTTCTTGGCGCGCGCGTGGCGGCGTCGGCGGCGGCCATCTCCCCGCCGCGGAGACCAACGCGTGGCTCATCCTGGCGTGGACGAGCACGGTGGCCGGCAACCTCTCCCTGCTGGGCTCCGCAGCCAACCTGATCGTGTGCGAGCAGGCGCGCCGCTCCCAGCAGTACGGCTACACGCTCTCCTTCTTCAGCCACCTCCAGTTCGGCTTCCCGGCGACCATCGTCGTCACCGGCATCGGACTGCTGCTCATCAGAACCTACTGATGCCATCCCACTGCGTATAGAAAGCCAAACAAGGTTTAATTTGGGGAGGAAGAAGAAGAAGATTGTGGCCCGATGATTCTTCCTGGATCAGCACACACATCACAGGATCGTTTTCTTCTTGTCGTATTGAATTTGTACAAGATTCGAATTCGTTTGGTCGGGGGATACGATCGTCGCTGCCTCCTGCTTGCTTGGAGAGCTGCAGGAGGCGTTTTGGGATGTACATACACTCTGCCACTAGTAAGTACGTATTGAAGAAAGCTGTACATTCTGGAATAGCAAGTATTATATATTAGCACACCATAAGAAAATGTTGTATATCACGTCAAGCATTCTACGTGTAAAATCGAATAATAATGTTACAGATTATTATATAGGAAACGGGTTAAAGCCAAAGCCGATGGAGTTACATAATCCTCTTCCTCTTTGATAATGATGATTATATATGTATGTTTCAGCCATGGTCGAATTGTCCAACCGTTGTTTGTTAGAGGTTTTTGAACGGCGTGCTGATTACAAGGCCAGTCAAACGGGGGTGGGGGTGGGGTGGCTGTTATAGTTTTCAATACACTCATATTTTAAAAATAGTGTAGAAGAGTCTCTCTTCTATAAAACTCACTATCCCTCTGCTTATTGGTGCACATGAAACTTCATAAAGCCTTCATCGAGATTGACCTAAAAATCATCTACGAAATTCTCTGTTGGACATGGTTGGAGCTACTCCTCACTTATGTGCAGAGCTCGGTAACGACTTTAACTATAAGCTCCGTCTTTGAGGGATGGATTGTTCCATCTTTAGCACAAAAATATTTAATATTCACTTTAAAAATTATCAAAAAAGACAATTGTTTTATTTTAGAAAAATATTGCTATAGATTATGGTTTGTGAATTGGTATATGTTTTCATAAAAGTAGCTTCTAGGTCCAATAAAAAATATTCAATCTTAATGAAATATTAAAAATTCCATTTACTCATGGTTATAAATATCATCATATTATGTTTATTTAAACCAAATATTGTACTATCCAATAATAGTGTTCGAGAATAGATATGAAATCAACAAGAATAAAAAAAGTTAAAAAAGGAAGAGAAAGAAAAAATAAAAGACATTCAAAGAAATTATCATATGGTGTTCAGATATTAGAAAATAAAAGGTAAGATAGAAAAAAATAAAATTAACAGAATTAAATAAGATATAAAAAATAGATAAATAAAATAGGCTAGGATATTATATCCTTGCCCTAAATCAAAACGCCGCCTCATCAAAAGGGAAAAAACCGGCCGCCAAAGAAGCCCGTGTTGTCGATGCAACCTGCCTGCCCTCTCTCGTTCTGTGTCTCTCTTGCTCCCCTTCTCGGTCTGTGTCTCTCTCGCTCCCCTCTCGTTCTCGGATGACTGGTCGGCCGCCGCCGCCGCCGCCCTAAGCCAGACGCTGAGGCTTTGGTTGGTCTTTTCGCCGGCGACGAGCACCCACCAGGTACTCCCACCCCATCTCTTCCGTTCCCTTATGCTGTGCGAGGCTGAGCACTGAAACCCTAACCTAAACCTATTTAGCTATTTGATTTGACAAGCCTCCTAACTTCGAAGTTTTTGCAGAAATTATTGGGTGTGCATGTGTGCAGCCATGTCCCTTCACTAGATCCGCCCCTGGCGTTCACCCCAGCTTATAATAGTATAGGCTCTTTGGTGCCGCGCGTGTATTTACCATGTTTTTGCTATGACTGATTGTGCCAGGGCAACCAGGGTACTTCAGTGGCTTCGCAAGGATGTCCTGGTGCACTATTGAGTCTGATCCTGGTGAGTTTTCGCATGGTCTCACTAATGGCTATATGTACTGTTCCTTGTAATTTCCGATTCATGGGAGGTGTATGGCATGGTAGCGCACGGTTAGGATACTCCTTTTTTTTTTCCTGCCTGTCCGGCTCTTCATATCATGCATTTTCTGTGTTTTGCTCATAAGTGTACTGGGCTTGGTTATAATTGAATTATTTTCAAGGGGCCAATTTCATTCAGAGTGATGATGACTCCATTCATCATCCTTTTTAAAATTCACCAATCCCCGAAGGGCGAGCCCGGATCCACAGAGTGATTGGGTTTTGAAAGGAAGGGAAGAATAAGAAAAAAAGATAGAAAGAAGGACCCTTAGGCTTCACTTGAGGTTATATCAGTGCTCAAGCTCCCAATTAACGTATCTTTTATTTATCCTCGTGGGCTCGTCGGATCTCTTAAGTACTTAACTGAAGTTGTTATATACGCAATTCTGGAGTAGGAATGCTCAGCTCCTAATAGTAGCGTGAAAAAAAACAACTTATGTCATCTGTCATCACACTTTATTTGTAGCTCTGTTCTTTGGTGTATTACTTTCTTCCTACTTTCATGAAACAGCAAACCATCGATGAGTTGAAATGCATTTTGTTATGCTTACTTTCATTTGTACTTCTGTCTTTGTTGTTCTTATCGGTGTTTTAAACCATTGCTTATGTTTTACTTGAGCAGGTGTGTTCACTGAGCTGATTCAGCAAATGCAAGTGAAAGGTGTACAGGTTAGCTTCAGGGCTCTGATGCGTTCCTTGCCTGAACTGTTTGTTTTCTATCAATTGTTTTTCCCATCCTTTGAACTATTATTGTATCTGCAATGGCAGTATGCACTTGACCTGTTCATTCACTTATGTACGCTAGTTCTCCTGAAGATTCGTTTCTTCCTCATGCTGTGAAACTGACAGCAACCTGGAACTCTCATTTTAGGAACTGCCTTACTGCCATATTATATGACTGTAGGATAAGCATATAATTAATATATGGCACATAGCTGATTGTAAACTTGTATGACACTAAGATTGTGAAGATGTGCACTTAAGTTTAAAGAAGAATAGCTAATAATTTGCTGTCAATAGTTACTTTTCCCCTTTTACCTTTATGCAACCGTTAACTCAAATTCAAATGAGGTAGCCTTTTCTTATCAAAAAGTAAGAGAGGCCTCAAGTGAGATTTTGTTCTACACTTGCACTTATTCAATATGGGACCTCTAGTTCACATGATAACATGCCGGCTACCAACTATCTTTGTTTGAGGTCATGCTTTTATTCTGAAGCTGGTACTTCATTTACCATAATATGTATAAAATAGGTGTTTCTAGAAATCTGTGATGAATAATTTTTTGTCAAGTTATCTATATAAAAAATTTAAAACCCAGACATTTATATATTTGGGATGTTCTTTAAACAGGTGGAAGAGCTTTATTCTCTTGATGTGGATTCTCTTAGTCAACTGCGGTGAGAATTTTTATTCTTTTATGTCATCAATATCTGCTATCTGAATGCCCTTAACACATATTCTTCCTCTCCACTTTTCATAGGCCAGTATATGGGCTAATTTTTCTCTTCAAGTGGATACCTGGCGAGAAGGATGAACGGCCTGTTGTCAGAGATCCTAATCCAAACCTTTTCTTTGCACACCAAGTTAGTTCCATTCTGGCCCTTTTAGCTTACCATGTTTACTATTTTGTGCTTAACAATAACAGCCAACAATCTATCTGCTTATTTTCAGGTCATCACTAACGCATGTGCTACTCAAGCTATTCTCTCAGTTCTCATGAATCGCCCTGAAATTGACATCGGCCCAGAATTATCTCAATTGAAGGAATTCACAGGAGCTTTCACACCTGATCTGAAGGGCTTAGCTATCAGCAACAGTGAATCTATCCGGACAGCTCATAACAGCTTTGCAAGGCCAGAGCCGTTTATTTCTGATGAGCAGAGAGCCGCGACTAAGGATGATGATGTTTACCATTTCATAAGCTATTTACCTTTTGAAGGTGTCCTGTATGAGCTGGATGGGCTGAAGGAAGGGCCTGTAAATCTTGGGCAGTGCGGTAGTGCTGATGACCTTGATTGGCTCCGGATGGTGCAGCCAGTTATTCAAGAAAGGATAGAGCGCTACTCGCAGAGTGAGATCAGGTTCAATCTTATGGCCATAATAAAGAACAGGAAAGAGGTGTACAGTGCTGAGCTGGAGGATCTGGAGAAGAGAAGGGAACAGATTTTGCAGGAGATGAACAAGACTTCTGCCACAGAATCCTTGAACAACTCGCTTACAGAGGTGCTGTCGGCAATCGAAAACGTCACAGAAAAGATGATCATGGAAGAAGAGAAGTTCAAGAAGTGGAAGACGGAGAACATCCGGAGGAAGCATAACTATATTCCTTTACTCTTCAACCTGCTGAAGATGCTTGCAGAGAAGCAGCAGCTAAAACCTCTGGTTGAGAAGGCGAAACAGCAAAAGTCATCAAGCCCTAGCACAAGATGATGGTTAAATGTCATAGACTGGTAGCTTTTGCGTGTCCTCTGTGAGCGTGTTATCTTATCAGATACATTGCCTAGTTGGCAGCTTAGAGAAACTATTACCAAGGTTATTGACCATTTTGCATGCTGTGTTGTGTCAGCAGCTACGCCATTTTTGCTGAGTACGTACCTTGTTGAAACGGTCAATTTTAGTTGTTTATTTTGTGTCAGGTTAATTGTCACTGTGGATTATAAAACGCGTTGAAGGCTGTGGATCGTTTTGGGTAATATTTTTGAGATACCACTTGCTGGTTGAGTACGGGATCCATGTTACTTGTCGGGGTTAGCCACCGGGAAATGTGAATACTAAAGTTTATGGGGTCAATTTTGACGCAACGTTGCCTCCTAAAAGAAAGAAATATTTAGATCATGAAATTTTTACGACGCTCCAAATTATACATACATAACGTTAACCACCGCTATCTTCGATCTACCTACACCACCTTTTAAATGTACTCTCTTTGTCGTAAAACAATTGCATATCCTGTTATGCAAGAAATTATTTTATCTCCTTTTTTGAGAAGTCATTAATTTTTAATCTGACCAAATTTATAGAAACCATCATCACTATTTGTATCTTCTAATGCGTTTATTATTATGAAAAGACATTTCACAACTAACTAACGATACTTTTTACTACACAATCGTACTTTGATCAAATCGAAAAATGTGAAAGTCATTGATGACAAGTGAAGGAGAACTGGGAGAAGTACATATTTTCATAAATCAAGGGAATAACGTGAAAGTTGCCATGGGGAGGAAGTACGTATTTTAATATATACAACTACCCTGTTTTTCTAATGTTTTGTGTAGAAATATATGTATCTTTTTTTCTTTAATTTCCCTGATGAGGAGTTACTTTTACTTACTAGTAAGTGCTCTGTCGGGGTAAGCCCAAAACAGAAAACGGGTGGATAATTGAAGTCCAAAAAGCCCAACCAGCAGCCCCCGGCTCCCTCACCTTCCGCACTTCACTCGGAAATCCATGGCGTAGGCCCAGAGAGATCTAGCTAGAGTTTCCCGCATCTGCCTCCGCCTCCGCCCCCCCGCCCCCGCCCCCTGCCCCCCGCCGCCCCCGTCCCCGCCGCCTCGCCGCAGGAAGGATGGAAGCCCCGGGCTCCCCCTACGCCTCCTCGCCGGAATCCGCCCCCAAGCGTGCCCCTCGCTCCCCTCCGCAGCAGCAGCCGCCTCCCTCCGAGGAAGGAGGTAACTGCCACGAGCCTCCCTTCTCCGTGCCGTCGCGCGTGGGTTCGCTCTCCCACGGCGTCTGTATGTACGTGGTCCCTAAGTTCGCGTGCCCGCTGCGGCTGCGGCTGCGGCGTGCCGGGATCCATGAGATCTGGGCCTCCGCTTCCTGCCCCGATGCCGAGATCTGCGAGCAGTTGGCGCCAGTGTCGCGTTGCCATCGGTGCGCTGCGATTTGAGCTGCGTGTCCAATAGGATCGCCTTCACGGGGCGGCCCTAGTACCACTCCGTTTTGCTTTCTTATCTCCACTCTTATATTAACGATTAACGTCACTGCGGAGGATGTTCGGTTCAGAGCTGGTTTATTATCTGTAATAATTTTGTCTCTGGTTGGATTGCTGACGACGTTGCACATCGTGTACTGGAAGCTGATAATGACGCGGGTTATTATGTGAGCATTTAACTGCTGCATGGATGCCATGATAAATGTGACACTTAGTGCATAATAGTTTATACAATGATGGCACTCCCGAAGCTTAGTAGTGCTGTAAATCATTCCTCCTCTCTCTTTAAAGAGAGGTTTCAGTTACACATATGGTCCTGTTTGAATTAAGTGTAGGTCATTGGATGGAAGCAAGAATGCCAAATGCATATTGTAGCTACTTTGTAGCCTACAATGTCTGCTGTCCTGAAAATGTTGGGATACTGAAGTTTTCAACTGGTAATGTTTGTGTAAATATGTTAATTGGTGATGCTTAAACCTTGGTACTGTGACTGTGCAAGTACATGCGCATGGACTAAAAGTTTGTTTCTATGGTCTTTTATAGTCCTCTTGTTGATGGTACCTCAGCCATGTACACTTGTCCATGTAGGTAACCTATGTGAATCCACTAGAAGGTAGGGTAAAGCTTCTGGCCTACTCCTCAACCAACTATGTCAAATAGTTTTGTCATCTTAAGACTCCATCCTATGTCCTATTCCATGTAGTATGTTGTGTACATTTGTTCTGTTCTTTGTATGGGCATTTTGTATTTACTTGCTTATTACTGTTTTCTGGAATTGTGGGTTTTTTTACTGAAATTATTTAAGCCATAGCATCCTTAGGCTTCAACTGAGTTAATACCTATACCGGTGGTTTCCAGTTTCAACTGCAATGTGCATCAGCCTTGCTATTTTTTAACTTAAAAACTTGATGATTAAACCCATAATGGTTTAGCTATTGAGATTCAACATATTTCTGAAGTTTCAATTGATATTTCTTCTCAGATGACAAGGAGAAACCAACACATTTGAGGTTTCTGGTGTCTAATACGGCAGCAGGATGTATCATTGGCAAGGGTGGATCAACTATTAATGACTTCCAGTCCCAATCTGGGGCTCGTATTCAGTTATCACGTAGCCATGAGTTTTTCCCTGGTACAAATGACAGAATCATCATGGTTTCTGGACTGTTTGATGAAGTAATGAAGGCCATGGAGTTGATTCTCGAGAAACTTTTGGCTGAGGTAAAACATTTTATTTGCATGTGAGTGATCCATGATTGATGATTGATGTTCTCCAGTTACTTCGTCAGGGTGAAGAATTCAATGAAGCTGAAGCTAGACCTAAAGTTAGACTTGTAGTTCCTAACAGCTCGTGTGGCGGGATAATTGGTAAAGGTGGAGCAACAATAAAGTATGTATATCTTCATATCTTTGCTACTTTGTTGTGTTATCAGTGGTTCTGTTTCCATTTTGATAGTTCATTTTATTTAACAATCCAGTGATATATGATGATTCAACAAATTAACCATGCTATACTTTTGCAAATAGTCTTCTAGTTGTTTGATGGTAAATTTGTTTTTCCAGTCCCAAATATCTTGTGACTCATTTATATTTCCATTTTATATCGGTGATGTTCTTTTTTAACATTACTCTGCATGTTGAAAGTTGGTTCTCTTTTCTCTTCAGGTCATTTATTGAAGAATCACATGCTGGAATCAAAATTTCTCCACAGGATAACAACTATGTTGGTTTGCATGATAGGCTTGTTACAGTCACAGGAACCTTTGATAATCAGATGAATGCGATAGATTTGATACTGAAGAAGTTATCTGAGGATGTTCACTACCCACCTAATTTGAGTTCCCCATTTCCATATGCAGGTAAATCCTGGCATCTATGACTACTTGATACCACATGTATATCTGAAAATGTCTCCTTATGACCTCTTCCTTGCATCTGTCTTTTATGTATCGCATCTGCATTTCACACTTTATGACAACATGCATTTTTTGGAAACATAGTTGAGCTTTCTTGCATATTGACAGTTGGTATTTGCAGTACCATTTGCCCGTCATAGTCAAGCCTTGCATTTTGATTCTTTATTGAATCACAACTTTCTGTCATTGATTCCGTTCTTTAAATTTAATCAGGTCTTACTTTTCCAAGCTACCCTGGTGTTCCTGTTGGTTATATGATTCCACAGGTGCCATTTAATAATGCTGTGAACTATGGACCTAATAATGGGTACGGAGGAAGGTTCCAAAACAACAAGGTTAGTGTTTTCTCTGGGTTTCTCTGCTTGTTGTGATGCTCTCACTCTTGTGGATTTATTCTGTAGGTGCATTGCAGTATGCATGCATTCAGTCCATCTTTGTTGAAACTGAGCTATTCTATGTTTTCTTATGTTATGCACTAGAGAGGTAGGCTGAGCCTGGAGGGCTGATATGTATGTGATGTTATCTAATGGAAACACCGTTATGTAGTGTAATCATGTTATATTTTCTGTTCTCAACAAATTCAAAGAAATCTCATGGAGACAAACTTTGATTGTACAAGTTGGAGGTCTTATAAATTTAAAGTAGTAATGTAATATTGTGCTAGCATTGTTGTGGGCACTATTGATCTTTGTTGTGATTACAGAGTGCAACCTAACATTAGAATGATGTTAGTGAGCTTCTGTAGATGTTTGATTTAATTTGCACATGCTATTTTCTTGGAGTTTGATATTTATATGCTTATATTTCGTGACTTGGTAATACTGCTTGTATGCTGAGATGTTTGAAATCTATTATGTTTTCTGTGAACTGTCGTGTAGTTTATAGTTGGTTGATGTCATGCATGTCATGGAAAGTGTGGCTTTTGGTGGAAAACATGAAAGAACTTCACCTACTGTTACAATTAATTGTTTCATGTTTTTAACATACATATCTATACTGTTGGTCTGTTGGATTAATTTGAGTTGTGACTATTGCAGCCCAGTACACCTATGAGATCACCTGCTAGTAATGAAGCCCAAGAATCTGTGACCATTGGCATCGCCGATGAACACATTGGTGCTGTTGTAGGTCGTGCTGGAAGGAACATAACAGAGATCATTCAGGTAACTGTACATATTGCATTTGGTTTTACTACAGCAGTAATGTGGCTAGTTGGACAATCATAAGCAGGATCCCTATCACCCTGTATGATGCATATCACTAATTGCTTCAGCCTCTCGAAACTTGTTTTGGTCAAGTAGATTGCCCTTAAGAGAAGTATAAACTATACCCTGTGCCATCGTTACTTTTAGGAACAAAAGATCATCAATATTACAGAGGTTTTGAGCAACCCATGACAAAATGCTGCGGCCCTTGGTGTGAATGCACTATGTTTTCGCTAAAATTAGCAGTTAAATAATGTCTTGAAATTTGTTGTCCATGCAGGCAAGCGGTGCTCGGATCAAGATATCAGATAGGGGCGACTTCATATCTGGGACATCTGACAGGTATTTTCCTTTGCACCTTTTTCCCCCTGTATAACTAAATAATGTGTTTTTGCTAAAACTTACCCACTGGTGCAGGAAGGTGACGATTACTGGAACATCAGAAGCTATCCGGACTGCGGAGTCCATGATCATGCAGAGGGTGTCAGCCAGTTCAGAGAGGTGATGAGCCCCATTTGAAGGAAGGACGTGGACCATTGCTGAGTCCGAGCAGCATGTTTGATGCAAGTTAGGAGGATGTGGGAATTGCTTTGCTTTTTTTTTCCTAGCAAGCTCGAGAAGAGAAAAAAAAAAAGTTATTATTGTTTGTTGCGTTGCGTTGTGTTGTGTCCGACCAATGGTTTTATGTTAGTATAAACTGGTAGTCGAAGATAATTAGGTGCAGCGTTTGAATTGATTTGGGAATAGGGCTGAGTTATATTCCGTGGATGCCATAACAAAGGCAGGCGCCGCTCTGTGCTAGTGGCTAGTGCTGCCTGTCCTGTGTCTTGTTTGTAGGTTGACAATTCGATTCCGTTGCTCAAGGATAGAAGAATATTGATAGAGGAGACCCGAGGACTGTTTTGGTCTTGCAGTGCTGTTGATTTCTTGGAACTCTTTCGAGTCTTGTGTATGTAGATCTGTGCTACTGGCGTTACTCCAATGGAGTGCGTTACCAATGGTTTCACGTGACCAGAAAGAGCATCGTTGGAAGCTTTCAGCTTTTTCCCACTCACTCTTGTGCCTGGTGCGAACTAGGGTTGCTGGGGGTGAGATTGAGAGCAAAAGATGACTACTGTCTGGCGTGGCCGGCCTGTTTGATTCGTTTCCAGGGTTGGCCACCCAGGCTTCAGCGGCGGCGCTCTTTTCCAACGCGACTTTTGGCATCAAAATTAAAGGAACATCGGCGTGGCCACCTGTGGACGCGATCCAAGTAGGAGTCCTAAGTATGTGCCTCCATATTAAGAAGGATCTGTACTGAGCCAAAATATTTGAACTTACTTAAACTAAGTTTATAGAAGATAAATGTCACTGTCTACGACTTTAATTGGGTTTGCTATGGAAAATATATTTAATGGCGAATTTAGTTATAATCAATTTTATTTAGTATGTTAAATAATAGTATTTTTATAAACTTTGGGTTAAATTTAAAAATGTTTGACTTGACACTATTCTAGCATTGTATCCTTTTCCTTTTTGAGATGGAGATAGAAGTAGTATGTAACTGTCGCTTATAAAAAAGTACTCTACCATTTTTTAAGGAAACTACTACCATTCTAGGTACGAATGATAGCCTCTTACTATGTATTTCTAGATATATAAACATGGTAAAGAGACTATTGTACGTACAAAAACTTAAAACACCAAACTATATAAAGTTTTATAAGAAAAAAACATCAACATTTATAATATTATATAGATACAGTACACTATTGACAAAATCTATAAATATACTCTTATAACACTAAATCTCACTAGATGTTTATCTTTTTTTCATACAAGGTGTTCATATTATTCCTTGCTAAATGACATCACTAAATGTTCTATCTCTTCACGTAGGGTGTCCACGTGATTCTCTATTAAGACACTAATTAAGTCCTAAATGACCTCACTAATTCGTCCCACTAACTTACAACCATCTCATTATTAATTAGAAAATGTCCACGTCATCGGAAGTCCAACTCAAATATACATAGTACACAAAAAATATTATATAGCAATGTTATAAAATAGATTTATTTATTTAAAAAATTCCCGCGGCAACCTGTGAGGCATGCTTCTAGCATATTAAAATGGAGAACTAAATGATATTTATTTGTAATTAAAATTGGTCAAACTTAGTAATATAAAGATCACATTCACGTATATTATTATTATATTATCTACTCCATTTTTTTCGTGTACCGAACTAAGGCCTTGTTCAGTTCGTAAATGTTAGAAAAAGTTGCAACTGTAGCATTTCGTTTGTATTTGGCAAATATTGTTCAATCGTGGCCCAACTAGGCTCAAAAGATTCGTCTCGTGATTTACAATAAAACTGTATAATTAGTTTTTTTTTCACTAACATTTAACGCTTTCCATATATACGGGTAGAAATTGATGTGATAGAGAGAGAGAGCTGAAAAATTTGTAATTTTTATGGGAACTGAACAGGCGTAAGAGTGCGCGTCTTCTAGAAGAAGATGGAGAGGAAAGCAAAAGCAGCCGAGTCGGAGTCCACGCACGCACGCGGCTCCTTCCCCTCCCTTCCTTCCTTCCACGCTCACGCCGATCCGACGCCAAAGCACACCAACACCAGAGCCAACACCAACACCAACCAAAGGCAGACTCCTCCACTTCCACGGCTCATCGTGTTCGTCGCCTCCCCCTCCCAAACCCTAGCAACAACCCCCCACCTCCGATCGAATCCGTCCAAATCTGCTCCTCCCACCCGAGGAATTATGCGAAATTCCACGAGATCGTAGCCAACCCTAGCAGATCGCTCGCTCGTTCGCTCGCCACCAACCCTCCTAGTCTCGATCAATCTGTAGATATAGATAGAGACTGCGATGAGCCTATCACCGCTCGAATCCTCCTCCCCGCCGGCTGCTGCTGCTGATGCTGTCTGCGGCGGCGGCGGAGGTGCCCCTCGCCCCGGGCTTCCGCTTCCACCCCACCGACGAGGAGCTCGTCTCCTACTACCTCCGCCGCCGCGTCCTCGGCCGCCGCCTCCGCGTCGACGCCATCGCCGAGGTCGATCTCTACCGCCTCGAGCCCTGGGACCTCCCTCCCTCTCGCGCATCCGCAGCCGCGACGCCGAGTGGTACTTCTTCGCCCGCCTCGACCGCAAGGTCGCCGGCGCCGGAGCCAGGGGCCGGGGCGGACCAGGCAACAGGACCAACCGCGCCACGCCCAGGGGCTACTGGAAGACCACGGGCAAGGACCGCGAGGTGCACCACCGCGGCAAGCCCGTCGGGATGAAGAAGACGCTCGTCTTCCATGCCGGGAGGGCGCCCAAGGGCGAGAGGACCAACTGGGTCATGCACGAGTACCGACTCCTCGACGCTGACGGCCCTCAGGTTATTTTAATTCTCCTTGCCTGCTTCACAAATCAATCAACCTGTCCATCCATCCTCAATCAACATCCCATATCAATTAAGAGTGTTCATCTAATCAATCAGACAATCTGATCCCCAGACACACCACCTCCCACCTCTGGAGAGCTCTGGAGGACGAGGATCTGCTCTTTCCCGCCCAATTGAGCGACTCCCGCTGACTGCTCAATCTATTTGCACGGTGGCCAATCGGCACTATTTTTTTTTCTTTTGTCGATTTAAGGACCATCTGCCATACAATATTGATCTCGATTGTCACCCGCTTAAGGGGAGCGAGCAGCTCTCCTTATGGTTTTGTATTCTCACAATTTATGGCAGGATGCCATGCAAAAACAAAAAAGGGCTTGGCTTGGTACATGATTCTATTTTTGTAAATAAATCCGTGCAACCTGATAAGGTGCAGTCACTCTCTTCCTCCCGTGTGGGTGCGAATTTACATCTATATCAACATGGTATTGTTAGCAACCCTGTTGTTGTGAGGCTATCCTTCCGTGAACAAGGACCCTCAGACAATACATCTAGTCATTTGTGGAAGGCGAGCTTGCCGCTTCACATTGTCATATGTTGTATGGCAGCATGCAAACTAAAAGGGTTTACTAGATAGATATTTGATTCTGTCTTTTGTAAAAAGATTTTGTAACCTGAAATATGCAATCGCACATTGTGTATTCTCGCCATGCTGCATGATGATTATGATATACGGCAATAAAGTATACATAGCCCTTGTTTTTGTGTCATTGGATGGTTTTTCTATCAAGCAACGGTAGGACAGTGTAATGGACTACCTTTGAACCCGAATATAAGTTCATATGAGTTTGTCCTAACTCGAATTTCTTAACTCTACCATCTATTTCTATAAAAGCGGCTTCATATGATTCATGTTAACAGATTGCTTATGCAAATAATTTTCTTTATCACTGCAATTCCCAAGGCCTTTTTTTCTATCTATTTATTTAAAGTAGTGCGTTTTTTTCTATAAATGTTGCTAGTCAAAGTGTAACTTTGTAGACCAGGCCATGCCATCAAGGTCCTAATGGACTTGTATAAGGGCACCCTCAACAGCATGGGCTAGTTATTGTCTCTAAGACAACTTCTCCAATGGTGTTTTTGCCGTCAAAAACTTCTCCAATGGTGCGAACTTTTAGCAATACTTCATAATATGAATAGGCCCACACAAGAACCTCACATAATCTTGGAATGTGTGTATGAGACTAGCTCTTGATCAAGAGATATCTTTTCTGTCCTATTAAATTGTGAAATAAAATGCTGAGAGCTAGCTCATAAGCCTCTATTGGAGGGGCACTAAGGGATCCGAGGAAGTAATTATTTGTTGGTGCAAGTTCCCATACCAGAGTTCAATTCCTGAAATTGTGTGTGATTGATCTAAAAGTTTTAAGAAAAAAAAAGGAATGCACTAAGAATAATGCTTCTCTTTAGCTGTGTGTTCCTTTTCATATTATGTGTGCTGCTTAGGAGAACGTGCTTTTGTGGCTTGCTCCATGTTCTGCTTAAATCCTTATGTTTATTTTCTGCTGAGCCTGTAGGATCTGCATGTGGTGTGTAGAATCTTCCAGAAGCATGGATCTGGACCACAGAACGGTGCACAGTATGGTGCACCATACATGGAAGAGGAATGGGAAGAGGATGATGATGCTGTTGAGAATGGTCCTACCAGTGGCGCATCTGCTCAAATGGCTGCAATCACATGTGCTATATATGAGGAGTCAAATGAGGACGATGAGAATGCATATTGTGAAACAAACAGACCTGCTCGAGTAGAACCATCTCATCTGCCTTTGGTAAATGTTTATTTGCTCATGTTATAATACCCTGATGGAAGCTAAATGGCATCGTACTTCCTGGCATGCAATCACATTTGAGTGTCTCCTTGCATCTCCAGTTAAACATGTTGATATTTACTTCTGTTATCATTTCGCTTGAATTCAGGTCCATGAAATGCTCAATCCACCAGAGATGGCTCCTCTACAAGGTCATGATTCTAAAGAGACAAGTGATGGAAGCTGTGCTGATGGTGCTATTTCTCTGGAAGAGATTTTGCAGGAACCTTTGTCGAATAATGTGGAGAATGTAGGTAGACCTGAAGGGCAGAATGCCACTGATGATAACATCAGTGTTGATGACTTCTTATCAGCATACCCCGGGAAAGATAATGGCTATGTAGGCCAGGATAACACTATGAATGGGAGTGGTCCAGCAGATGGTGATCACACAAGCTGGCCTTTGAGAGCATATAATAATCAGAACTATGTCAATGGCCCTCTTGCCGATGAGTTCTTTGACGCAGGGAATGATACCAATGGGGTTGCATATTCTGGGCATCAGCAAGCTGATGGCTTTCCTGCACCTCGCCAAGTGGATGACAGTATGGTATTTTATGATGCTCCATCTGATTACAACTTGGTGGATGGAAACGATGACTTCGTATATCTGAATGACCTCCTCAATGAGCCACTTGGACTTGGGAATGAATCACTCTTTGATGGAGATGATGTTATGGCTTACTTTGATGCCACAGAGAATGATTTCAAGTATGACATTTTGGGCTCTGCTCAGGGTTCGAATTATCAACTTGCAGTGAACTTTGCCCAAAAGGTGTGCCTTGGAACTGCTATATATATGTATATATTGCATTTTCTTCCTAGTTCTCTTACTATTAGGCTAAAGAATTAATTGGTGATTGCTAGTTCTGTATGCTAATGAGCTAATTTGTGATCACTAAGCAACATTGTTTACTTATTCACAGATTGATAACAAAGACAAGTTTACATTCGATGGGATCTCTGAGGATCCGGAAACAAATGCTCAGCACGGCGCATCCTCATCTGGTTCCCATGAGGATCTGTATAAAGATACAGAATTTCCAGGTGCATTAGTTATATTCCTTTTATTTCTTTATTTACTAGTACTTAGTAGAGCTTCGTTTTGAATGTTGTGGTGCCTATACTTCAGTTTGTCTGCAAATAAATTCATACCTACAACTAGACTGTAAGTTTGTAACTGCCTTTTCTCCAGGTGTGCCAACAGATGACACTGCTGATAAAACTTATGGAAAGCGCCTTACCAGCATGTTGGGCTCTATCCCAGCTCCACCTGCAATGGCCTCAGAATTCCCGCCATCAACAGGGAAATCTGTTGGGGTGCTCTCGGCTGTCAGCTCAAGCTCAATTCGTGTTACTGCTGGTATCATCCAACTTGATGGCCTCACTTTCAGCAGCGGCTCCGATCGGTGGCCCTTGCAGAAGAATGGGGACTTGAGTTTTCTTGTGTCTTTCGCTGTGGAGAGCGACGTGTCATCCAAGCTTCCTGTTGGTCTTGAGCATGCTACTCGGATCAGCACCGTCCCCATGGTGCTGCGCAGTGGCTTTTACCTTTTTCTTTATGTCGGCCATGATTCTCTTGTTGAGCTACAAAGTAGGGTCGTGTATCTACAGCAGGTAAGTTGGAGACGGAGCCTCTGGTCCGGCTTGACCCGAGGGCTGTTTATTTTTATTTTATACGTGGATCCATCCCCTCAGTGATGAGGGATAGCAGTCGTTCGACATTATTTTTATTTTTTTTTACACAATTTACCATTCTGACCTGTCGAAACATATAGCAATAAACTTTTGAACTGGTGATGGTGGCCATGCTTGGACAATGTCCTCATCAGGCAAAGTAGTGCATTGTGAACTTGGGGCTCTGCCCTTATTATTGTAACCAAAATTTAACTGCAGTATGTTATGTTCTGTTTCTGTTCTGTGGAAGAAAACCTATTTTTTCTGGTTAATACCCTGGTGAGCTGCAGGTAAAGAAATACTGAAAATAGGATTATTATCAGGCCGTGTTATTTGCCCTGGTTCAGATAATTACCACTTATAATAAATAATCAACATAAATTTCAAGGCGACCGCTTCATGATGGTCTACTTTTTTGGTATTAAAACTTCATTTCTAGCTTTGTAAATATACCTCAAATTGGTGTGAACCTTATGTAGTAGCTCATTTGAGCAAGAGTCAGGATGGTGAAGGTATACCAACCATAGAAATGAAATTAAAGTAATGATTCCGGACGGAATTCTTGCGCTTCATTCCCAAAGAAACGAACGGGGCTTAAACCAGATTGCTCTCGAGTCAGGATGGTGAAGGGGCAACGATCTATAGCAGCTTTGACAAACAATATATCCTATCTATATATAATAGGCCTTGATCATATATATTTTCGCTCTCTACATTGTCAAACAAACTAAACAAATCCTAAAAAACCTCCTCCAGTGAAATTGCAAAATGTGGATTTTTTTGGCAGCATTTAACATTTATCTATATATAGGCCTTGATCTAGCTAGCTAGGACGTCGCTTAGACCAGATGCATCGCCTTTATTCAAATAAAAGCTAATTAATGATTTTGTGCGTGTACGAGTCCCATTACATTGCACCAGAGAGAGCATATAGTGCCGGAAACACCAGATCCATATACTGTGTACGGTTTTTGCATACAATCACGCCGTACCCTTGCATATATGCATGCATGTCCGAAGTTTAAAATTAGCTAGACCATCGTTGGGCCTAGCTAAAGTACGCCTAAGTTAATGACCTTCCATATATCGGCAACAAGTAAAAACTTGCGGAACACCACTGCTTCATTTGCATGCTCGATCGGCGGCGGCACCCGCGGCCGACCCTTCATTATATATATATGTGTGTGTTCTTGAGATTTATTTATATTAGAACTAGCTGGGTACGGTGATTATATATACTATTGCAAACTAGTAGTCTTCTGTATATATTTATATATTAAAGAAGAAGAAGAAAGAGATCGAAGATCGGAGGAGAAAGAAGCAAATATATGGGGGACAGAGAGAGAGAGAGAGAGAGAGATCATGGTGAGGAGGAATCAACAGGAGACGACGACAATGCAATCAGCTGCATGCCTCGGCCTTCTCCTGGAGCTTGCGTCGCTACTGCCGGCGGCATCATGTGAGGACAGGTTGCCGCTTTAGTTTTTGGTTGAGCCGGTGCGCTAATTAACCACCGGGGCTCGGGAGACGCGGGGAGGGGGGTCGACCCTACCAATGCAACCCCGAGGATGGTGGCTACAGGGGCATCGGGCGGTCCATTGCCAACATTCTTAATAGTACACCTTCTATCAGCACACACGACGCCAAGGTGTACCATCAGGAATGTTAGCGATGGACTGTCCCTAGTATCATCATCGGGTAGTCCATCACAGATATCCCTTGCATTAATGGGTCATCCGATTAACGTAATCCCACCGTCATCGTATATCTAGAATGACACTGCTGCCACCCCGGGCAAGGACGGCAAGCCCTCTGGCGCTAATGGATAGCAGCAGCACCATGACTGTCGAATCGGATTACTTCATTGCCTATGGTGTTGTCTTTAGGAACGATGCACCCCCAAGTCCAAAAAAGTAAAAGCTAGGTTGCTTTTGTTCCTAGCACACGCAATGTCAGCGCCTCGTCAACATTGCAGGCGATGGGAACAAAGGCGACCTAGCTTTTATTTTTAATAACATAACTTCACGTGTTTTTTTATTAGGAAGGAGTGTATAAAAAGTGATTTACACGACGTAGCTATAGTGTAGATTACAGAACCACAGAGAAAACGGTGGTAAACCTAAATAACAACATAACAGAAATAAAGAAGGTAAGGAGAGGCCCTCCACTATAAACCTAACCTACGAATGTGGACCATCCATCAAATGTGGGCAAGGCACCCTGCATGATGTATGATCAAATGGGGCTGCACTAACTACTTCAAGTCATGCAATATATATCAAGGGCACTTTCGACTTCATTGATCTTTGGCTCTGCCAAGTCCATCCTTTTCCGAGTGAGGACTGCACCGATGTTTCTGTGAACAAGAAAGGAGGTCACGACCCTAGCTACCAGTGGCGTTGCTGCAGCTTGACCTGCCAACCCGACAATCCTATGAGGGTCCCCATGGGAGGGCGGCTTCTCCTCCAAGACCTGCACCATCTCACCAGAGAAGACGGGCATGGACAGAGCCTATCGATACCACCCACCGGGACGGTGAAGCATTGTTCTCAAATTAAATAGCCCGCGCTCTACTGCTTGCATACACCAATATATCTATATAGCCTTTTTATCAAGGCCTTGTTAAGTTGGAATGAAAGTTGCAATTTTTTCCACTCTCTCTCCATCACATCAATTTCTACTTGCATGTGTGGAGCACTAAATATAAGTAAAAAAATAATTAATTACACAGTTTAGTTGTAAATCACGAGATGAATCTTTTAAGCCTAGTTGGTGCACGATTGGACAATATTTGTCAAATACAAACGAAAGTGCTACAGGAGTTCGAATGCAAATTTTTTGTGAATTGAACAAGGCCCAAGGGTTGTCTACCAACAATAATAATGGGGCAAGATCGAGCACGTACATGCGTGCACTTGATATGCCTCGGCACCCCAACAAGTTAGCTGGCAGAGTTGTTGTACTTTACATAGGCCTTGTTCAGTTGGAGCCCAACTTGCAATTTTTTCTAAGATTTGCAAGTTGCAATTTGAACGGCCCGTTAGAAAAATTTGCACACCCTGCACTAGCGGATTTGGCCCAGGCCCATTTAATGCGTCGGGCGTGGGTGTGGACGGGGTATACCCCGACCCCTCGCCGCCTCAACCGGCAACCCTATCCATTCGCATCCGCCCCCCCGAAACCCTAGCCGCACCCCCCCACCGGCCGCCGGTGTCCCAATCCCCCGCCGCCGCAGCCGTCCCCACGGCGCCCCAAGTCCTCCACCGCAAGATCCGCCCGGTGCGAAGCCACACCAACCTCCCTCCGTACCGGATCTGCCGTCGTTGTCCCCGTCGTTGACGATGGACGGTTACGAAGGTGACGGCTACGGCGACGACAGCCTCAACGACGCCACGTTCGGGGAACGCCTCCGGGCTGAACAACCCCGGCGGCTTCGGCAACATCTCCGGAGACGGCGTCCCCCCACCGGGGAGTTCCTTTCCCGGCCGCGGCGTTCTCCGCTTCGCCCTGCGTACCCCTCGGTCGGGGCGGCGGCGTATGGGTATTGGGTCGTCCCTCGAACCCGTCGCGCCGACCATTTGTGGGCTGGATTAGCTGGACCTCAACGCTGGCATGTCCTGGGGGAACATGCCCGCGTACCAGGACATCCTCTACTCCGCCGGTGAAGATGGTGCTAGCGGAAGCAGGAACCCTCCTCCCGTCCGCGTTCCTCCCCACAGCGGGAGAGGGAGCCACGGCCTGCGTGGTCCTCGACGCGGTGCAGGTCCAGCTGAGATGGTGGGTGCCGGCCGCGTCTCTCCGCCTAACCCTGAACGTGGATCCGCTTCAGGCGCAGCTGGTGGTTCAAGGGGTCGCCGTGCGCGTTGCCGCCTCGATCCGCAGCTCGACGTCGACGACATGCCTCCTCCACAAGTCCCGATATACATTGTATCCGAACGCTTACCATTTAACCTCCATGAAGTCATATTGCATTGCCACATGTTGCCATTAAACGCTTCCCATTGAATCATATACCTCCGACTATCAGTTTTTGTCTGTAACTTATGTCTACAACAACATTGTTATGCATTACTTCAGAAAAAGATTAGCAGGGCACATTGGAGTCCCTACAATACCAAGGTGTTCTGTGAGCTTTACTGTGAGGCAATGGACATGGGGTACTGCAATAGGGGTTCAATGACGAAGTGGGGATGGCAACATATTACTGAGCAGTTCTATGCACGGACTGGGCTTGTGCATGACAATGTCGTCTTCGGCCACAAGGTCAGAGGGCTCAAGGCCGAGTGGACCAAGATACAGAACCTGCTGACCAAGAGCACCGGTTTGGGACGCAACCGAGATGGATCTGCGAGTGGTCCGGTAATGCTCTTTGTAGTTTCACCAAGTAAGCTTAGTACCGGTGGTGTGCTTTTCCTTGTATGATGGACTCTTGTTTGGCAGGCCCATCTGCAACTGAAGGGTGGGTTGCCTGACTACATGGATGAAATGGAGAAGATGTTCCAAGGCATAGCAGTCATAGGGGAGACGGCGTACGTCCCTGGCAGCACCTCTTCAGCCCAATACATCAGCAGTGGCGAAGACGATGACGAAGAAGAGGAAGACCGCCTAACCCCACTCAAGATTGGCAAAGCAAAGCGAAGAAGAAGAAGAGCCTCAAAGAACAAGTAAACTGGCTGCGACTCCCAAGAAGCCCAAGAGCCCTGCACTGCAGTGCATGGACAACAACATGAGGGGGTTCCAAGAAATTATCGAGAAGAAGAATGCCGCCATTGCTAACTTGTGGCAACAGAAACAGGATGCACAACAGAAGAAGAAGGAGGAGAACGAAAGGCGGATCGATGAAGTGATGGCCAAGGCTAGGGAGGTTGGGGCAACTGAGAAAGATCCTGTTAGATGGAAAGGTGTCCTCAACATAATCAAGTGCGACCGTACGATGACCTTCTTTCTTAAAACACGTCCAGAAGGAAGATTGAACATCATTGATGGCCAAGCCAGGGTCGGCAACTAGAACCTCTTGTCCAAGCATGTGCTCTGTGTGTCTATGTGCCATGAACCACTCTGCACGAGTGTGACCTATGTCCGTTATTCATGCATGTCATTGTCTGTTGTCGAACTTGATTGTGTTGTTATGTCTGTTGGTGAACAATGTTGTGGTGTGAACTAAAAAGTGTGCAATGGGAATGGGTGTTTGTCGATATTTGAAGTGCAACACCCCTGGTGTTACGTTAACCTAAACCTGCCATGTCATCATCATCATTGCATAAGCATTCATGATTAGAGAACTCTAATGTAAATAATTAAAATGAGTTTATTTAATTCTAGGGTTGTTTGAGCTCTTTTATCACATGTGTATGTGTTTACCATTTAAATTCCATTCACATGTTTACTTTTGTTTATAAAAGCAACCAATTAAAATCAATCTTGATGTTTGCAAGTGTTTGGCTAACCTTGACTTACACATCAAACATGTTTTACAAATCAAATGAGGTGCAAGGAAGAATCAAATTTGAATTTGGAACTCAAATCCCAAACCCTAGCTCAAGTGGCTAAGTGTTGGAAATTGAATTTCATTTTCAATTTTGATGAGCTAACCATAATTAATTTTCTAAATAAAGGTTGCTAACCATTGGCACCATTTCAAAGTATGAACTTTGTACTTTGAAAATGTGTCATTGGTTGGGTTTGAAAAGTGTCACAACATCATTAATTAATTGCCCAAAGATTCAATTTGAAAATCCTTTTCAAAAGCTTGAAATTCAAAGTGAAACTGCCCCCTTTTCAATTTCATCTCAAAATATTCAAAATTTGGGAAAACTCCAAAAATACAGTTTGTACATCTCTTTGAGCTCTACAACTTTTGTATATAAATTTTTTCAAGCTTTTGAATAAAACTTGAAGTAATTTCAAAAGTTCTTTAAATTGGGAAATGTCCCCTTTTGATTTTTAAACTCCAATTCAAAAACTATTTAGTTTCATGAAAAACTCTCTAAATAAAAGTTGTAGATCTTGAGAAATGGAACAACTTTTATTTTTTGGAGATTTTTATCTTTTATTCAAAATTTAAAAGTAATTTTGAATTCCTTCAGGTTAGGGTTTTACTCTATTTCCAAATTTGAAATTCAAATTCAAAAACCAGTTTGAATCTGACCAAACTTCCTTAATGAAAGTTGTAGAGCACAAAATTTTGAGCAATCTGTATTTTGGGATATTTTTGTGTACAGTTCAATTTTTGAAAATAATTTTGAAAATAAAAGGGAAAAGGTGGCACCGCTATAGTGCATGAGCAGGGGGGTGCCCATGCCGGCTGACTCACCGCCGGCCGCCGTGGCCGTTCTCGGCCGTTCCGGCTTTTCGCGCGCTGCCGTCCACCTCGCTCTCGTCCGCGAAGACCCTGGCCGTCTCCTCGACCGTTCCCGCCCTATATAAACCGCCGACGTTGTCGTTTCCCTTTTTTTTCTTTCTTCACCGCCGACGTCGACCACCATTGTCTCTCTGCAAAATTCACCCACCACTATCCATCGTCGTCTCCAATACCTTGCCAGCAACTCCGCAACATCCTTGCGCACCCACCGAACCCAATCAGAGCTCTTGACATTATCGGAGTCGTGCACACGGGGTCGTCTTCCTCCTCTCCGGTCATCTGCCGCCGCCATGAGCCTCCGTCCCTCGCGAGCTTGTCCGAGCATCTCGAATTCAACTTTTTGTTTTGCTAGCTTCGCCTTGGCTCACTGATCGTGGTCGGCCTTCTTGTTGTCCACACCCGAACGCTCAACGCGCCGGAACACCGGCTCGCCGTCGAGCTCACGCCGCCGCAGCCGCTGCCGCCGCCGTCAATCACCTTCCGTTCATCCCTGACCTCGCCTCGCTGTTGTTTTGAAGCCTCGGTGAGCTCCTGAGCATGACCCGTGTGTTGGTTGCGTTAGAATCGCCGTAGTTTTGCCGGAACATCGCCACGCCGGAGATCGCCGCCGCGTCACCCGCGTCACGATCGCCGCCGTGCGTGTCTAAGCTCGTGAGGAGTCGTATTCGGGGTGCACTAAGTTCGCGTGGAGATGCCAAGTTCGTTGCCATGCTCGGTTTGGCCGGGGGTGCTCCGGTGAGCTCGGCCACGGTGAGCCGCGCGCCGACGAGCCGCCGTTGTCATCGATGTGCACGTTCCGGTGGTCGGCTAAGGTTGTATAATAGCTTGTTGAGATCGGGGTGATGAGAGGAGTTCGTAGATGTAGTTAGTTTCGTCGGAGGGCTTGTCGTTGGCGAAAAGCCGCCGGCCGCCGCCGTTTTCACCGTGCACGCCGTAAAAGCAGCGAGAGGGAGGAAGGGAAGGCGCCGACACGCGGGCCCGGGCTGTCGGCCGAGAGAGAGAGAGGGAGACGCAGCGCACGCGGGCGGCTGGGCGGGCTATGGGCCGCAGGGCCGCACAGTGAAGCCTGGGAGAAGTGAAATGTTTTTTCTTTTTCCTTCTTAATTTCCAAAAGCTGATTTTCATCTTTTTGTTGTAATTTATTTTGGGCAGTTAAAAATATAAGAAAAAATATGTGTGTGCTCCTTGTAATATGCTCTGTCAAGAAAAATACTAACTTGGGATTTTCAGTAATTTTTAGCTATAGTTAAAATTGCTCTTTTAATTAATAAATGCCACTTCCATGATTTTTAGTAATTAAAATATAAGTCCAAAAATCATGAAATTTGTTTTGTTTGCTAATTAGATGATGACGATCTTAATTATGAAGTTTGATCATGTTTTGACTAAGTTTTGTATTATGCTTAATTAATACCTTGATTAATTAATGTTTAATTAATTAATTCTTTGATTAATTAGGGTTTAATTAATATCCAATTAGCAAATTAATTAGTGGCTTTCAACAACTATAAAAATGGTTAATAAATTAGTAATCAACCTTAATCACTATTAGGGTTGCTTGAATTTGGGATTGAGTGATGACCCTAGGTCATTGATCCTAATGACCTTCGGCATTTCATGTTGATTGCGTATCGTTAGTCCGTCGTCGTCGACGCTAGTTATACTTCCGTAGTGCAACCTTATCGTGAAGGAAAGTTGTACTAAAGATAGACTAGTTGTCGTTGCATCATTATCGCATGTCTTTATTATTTGCATTGTGATCATGCATTTCAATCGTGTAGTTGTGCCGTCCGAAGAGGGGGTTGATCCAACTCCCGTTTCTGAAGAAGGTGTCCAATGCGAAGAGGTTGGTCCGAATCTCGGCAGTGCCATTCCCGAACCTCACTTCATCGAACCCCAAGGCAAACCCCGGATGCATTTAAACCCTGCCTTGAATTTTGAAAGTCTTTTATAATTTTGTGTGGATGATATGATGCATTAGGTATAGGAGTTGTGTGCTATCCTATTTGATGCATTTACCGTACCTTGTGATACTATCCTGGATACCTGCTTTGATTTCGAAAATGTTAGTACATGCTTAGTCCTGCTACTAGCATAGGCTTTGTGAAATGTTTTAAAAGTTGATAACAATATCATCTCTGAGAAAGTATTCAAAACTTGATGTTGCTTGTCGCCTATCCTTCACCTTGGCCGGGTCAGGGGTACGCACAAGAACATGATGAGTAAAATCGAGACGTTGGTGGAGTGACTTGCATCAGGATGGGCTAGTGCCCTGGTGTAGTGTCGTCCACTTGTGTCGGTTAAGGACCGTCCGTTGTTTGGCCCTGGGATCATGAGGTTATTGGATAGTACTAGTCGCATGCTAATGGCGGTAAGCTCCCTTGTATGATCCATGCGAGAACGGACCACCGGGACGGGAAGTAGCGTATACCCACACTATGAGCGCACCGCCGACGATCGGGCCCGGCGGGCGTAGGGAGATGGTGTCTTGTACTCGTGGCTAGGACCCGTTCGGCAGGGAGCGAGAAATGCAAGCGTGAGTTGATGTATGTAAGATGTTCGGTCCCTGCATACATCGTGTGGCTAGGAAGCCCCAAAGTGGGTATATAAAACGATTCGAATCGTTGGTGCTCCATGATATGGGAGACTTGATCTGAGTCCCGGCATCGTAGTAATGATGGAAGTTGTTGAGATTGGAAAGTTTTGAAATTGTTACATGGATGATAAGTGTTTGTTATAGAGTAGGATAATCAATATGAAAAGTAAAGATCAACTTTAGTTGCTGTTGGCAAATGTGTCTTTGATTCTTGCTAAAGCCTCACCTTGATTCCTATTAGCCAGCATTCCTGAGTCTTCTCCCAAATTTTTGGTCGAGTAAGTCTTGCGGAGTACTTTTGGTACTCAGGGTTTATTAAATTCCCGTTGCAGGTGAACCGTGTGAGCAAGTGTGTTATGGCCCTTGCTGCATGACGATTATCGAAGAAGGAACCGATGAGGAATAGGTTGTGTGTGGCCTCTGGGCAGGGCACTTTTGTTGAGTGGTTTGTAATAAAGTTATATAATGATACTTCCGCTGTCTTGTAATAATGCTACTCTAGTTTGTATAAGTTTTCACAAAAGGTTTGTAAATTAAGTTATTGTAAGTCTTCCGCTACTCTGGTATTTTGTATGAAAACTGTTGTAATACTGTGATGTCTCTATAAGTATCGATCCTGGAGGAATCGTGGTTTATCGGGGTTTCACCCGACGGAACATTCTAGGTTATATGGTGTACAAGCATAGCCGACAGAGGTCTTAGGGATAATGTCAGGTGCTTGTGGGCCATATGATTTAGAAGGTTCTGCCACATGAAGGAAGTGTTGCTTCATTGTACCGGGCTGTTGCGATACAATACTGATGTATGCTTATTTGTTTGGTTATGTGTGCAGGAGACTGGAGAACCTGCAACTGATGTGGATTCTGAAGATGAAGACGATGAACAGTGGGACAATATCTTGTTCGACTATCTGATGGACGATGATATTGAAGAAACAGCATTGCTATATGGTACATATCAATATGCACAGCATGTTGCGAAGTACTATACTAGGGCAGACTATAGGGTTTCAAAACTGTCTGGGCTAGAATGGGTAGACCTGAAGCTAGCAAACGAGACATCCTGTTACAATATGTTTAGAATGACCCTAGCCATGTTCCATAGATTGCTTGCTTTGCTAACAGTAAGATATAGACTGAAAGACACCACTAAATCGACAGCTCGTGAGGTTTTAGGGATGTTCCTTTGGGTAGTTGGTGGTGCACAACCATATAGACAAGCAGAGGACAGATTTGAAAGATCCCTAGCCACAGTTCACAGCATGTTTCACAGAGTGCTGAAGAGTGTGCTCAAGCTTGCCGACGACATCATTAAACCAAGAGACCCAGAATTTAGAACTAGGCATCCTAGGTTAAGGAACCCACGGTTCTACCCAGAATTCAAGAATTGTATAGGAGCTATCGATGGCACCCACATCCCAGTTCTTGTTCCAAGTGATAAGTTTATGCAACACTTGTGTCGCAAGGGCATGACTACTCAAAATGTCATGGCTGCTTGTGACTTTGACATGTTCTTTACCTTTGTCCTGGCGGGGTGGCCTGGCTCCGTCCATGACATGAGAGTATTTGAGGATGCAATGACCACGCACAGTGATGCGTTTTCTCATCCACCTGAAGGTACACACATAGCTGCTGCTATCATTCAATATTTCTAATGTCAACATGTAACACTTTTAGGAACATGGTGTAGGGAAGTTCTATCTGGTGGACTCCGGCTACCCAAATCGTCCGGGGTACCTTGCTCCGTACAAGGGAACGATGTACCATCTCCTAGAGTTTCAAAACGCCAGAGAACCTAGAGGTAAAAAGGAGATGTTCAATTATGCACATTCATCTCTGAGAAACGTCATCGAAAGGGCCTTTGGCGTTTTGAAGATGAAATGGCGCATATTGTGCCGCCAGATCCCGACCTATCCTCCACATATACAAACACACATTATAGTTGCATGTGTTGCTTTGCATAACTTCATAAGGACTAGTGGGGAGTTTGATCCTGACTTTTAGCAAGTCGATAATGATATCAACTATGTGCCTGCTGAAGCAAACTTTGACCAACCCAAATCTGTTCCTGCCCCTACAGCTGAGGACCGAGCGCAAATGAATGCATTCCGTGACAGCATTGCAAACTTGTTCAATAGGCGCTGACAGATGTTTGTGTATGATGGCTTGTAATTTGTACTTTGATTCAAAGAACATGTAATAATGTTGCCATGGAATTGTAATAATGTTGTGACTACTTTGATGACATTGTTGTAGTACAGTCAAATAATGTTATGGGTTGGGAGCTTTAGTTGTTCAAGAAACAGGAACCGCATGCATGCATATGTATGCATTGTTGCATGTGCATGCAGCCATTATTAGGGGTAAAGGTGTCTTGCATGGAACTCATTTATTGCAAAAGAAAGATTGCACAGAATTGCAACTTTCATCTCTGGCGGTTGCAAAAAAAGTTTTATTAAAAAAAAGTTTCGAACTGAACAAGGGCATACTTTATTGGTTATTTTGTCCCTACCTACACAAATTGTGCTGTAAACAAGTGTGTTATTCATGTTATCACACAAGGAACTGTATGCCAGTTTTTCCAGGAAATAATAAATAAACCATTTTGCTCATTGCTTGTTTTTTAATTCGCTGCTGGTTGCATTGGTTTGTCATTGTACTACAAAGTTTTTTAAAAAAAATTTCCAAATGTGTGTTTGATCCTTCAACTTCAACTAACTCCCTTGGTCCCGAAAATAAAGATTTTATGGAATACGTGTGAATAGATTTTCTAAACTTTGACTAAATTTATAAAAAATGTATACACCATAATGTTTTTAAAAAATTTGTTACGAAAGCATACACATATTTAATGATCTATATAATAATTATTATTATGTATTATAAATATTATATCCAAAGCATAGGTTTGGCTGCCACTGTGTAAAGATAAGGTAGGGGTTTAGAGATTTTCTCAATCTGCGTGAGAAGTTCTCATTTTAAACCGAAATATCCGGCAGATGTCTAGCCACGGCGTATTGAGTTTTTTTAATATTATTTTGTATATAATTGATTAAATTAAAAAATATTGACTTCTTCTCGAATAAAAATAATAACTTATAAATGAAACGTACGATACGATACGACCCGATCCACCGGCCGGCCCTGCTACTTTTAAGGCCTTGTTCAGTTCGAAAGTTTTTGTAACTGAAAGCAACTGTAGCACTTTCGTTTGTATTTGATAAATATTGTCCAATCGTGGCCCAACTAGACTCAAAAGATTCGTCTCGTGATTTACAATAAAACTGTATAATTAGTTAATTTTTTCACTAATATTTAATGCTCTATACATGCGGGTAGAAATTGATGTGATAGAGAGAGAGTAGAAAAACTTGCAATTTGGGGAGAAATGAACAAGGCGTAAGTTGCATTTGTAGTCCCATCTATAGATGGATCAGCAAAAGAATTGATGGAATCTATCGTGGCTTGGCATCGCCGCCGCCGGCCGGCCGTCCAGCTCCAGTCCAGCCGTCGTCGTCGTCTCTGGCCTTGACGCCACCGCCCACCGGACAAACAAGCGCAGCGCAGCGGACTCCACCACGCCGCTCCCGCCAGCTGCCGACTTGCTTTAAATTTAAATTTAAATTCCTCGCCAACTATCCAATCCAACAAGCAGACGACGCACGCGCGCGCGCATGGAAATGGAAGAGTTCCTGCTCCCCGTGGCCGGCGACGACGCGGCAGCCTTCGTGCTGTCCCGCCTGCCTCGCCCTGGCACAGCGGCCGCCGACGCCGCCGCCTTCGTCGACGCCGCCACGGGCACGGGCCTCTCTTTCTCCGCCCTCCGCCGCGCCGCGCTGTCCCTTGCGTCCGCGCTCCGCCTCGGCCTCGGCCTCCGCCGCGGCGACGCCGTCCTGGTCCTCTCGCGCAACTCGCTCCTGCTCCCGCAGATACTCCTCGGCGTCCTCGCCGCCGGCGCCGTCGTGGCGGTCGCCGACCCGGACGCCACGCCTGCCGAGGTAGCCGCCGCCGCGCGCGACTCGGGCGCGGCTATGGTCGTCGCCGCGCCGGAGATCGCCGCGAAGCTCACCGCTGCCGTGGGCCTGCCGCCTCTGCTCCTCACGTCGCGCGCGCCGGAGGATCCCGCGGCGCTCTCGGCCGAGGAACTCATCGAAGGCAGTGACCCTGTGGACCCCGCGGACCCTGCTGCTGCTGAGGTGGTGGCCGTGTCCGGCTCCGATGTGGCGTTCCTGGCCTACCCGTCCGCAGTCACGATGACGCACGCCGACCTCGTCGCTGCCGTGGCCCGCGTCGCGGACGACGGCGGCGGCCGCCGGGTGTGCGTGGCGTCCCTTCCCATGTGCAGCGCCCACGGCCTGCCGCTGCTCGCCCTCGGGCTCCCCGCTGCGGGAGCCACCACGGTGCTGCTGCCTCCGCCGTCGTCGCAGTCCGATCCGAGGGCGGCGAGAGAGGCGGTGGCCGCGCACGCCGCCACGGACTTCGTGGCGATGCCTGAGGAGGCGGCGGCGGCTCTCGCCGCTCCCGTGCCGCTAGATGGGAAGCTCTCCTCGCTGAGGCGAGTGATCGTGGCGCCCACGCCGTTGACGCCAGGGGCACGGCAGGAGTTCCGCCGGAGGCTGCCGTGGGTCCAGCTGTCCGGCACACCGGAGAACCAAATGGAGCTGCTGGCACTGCCA
Source organism: Chrysopogon serrulatus (assembly GCA_015844335.1). NCBI lineage: Eukaryota > Viridiplantae > Streptophyta > Magnoliopsida > Poales > Poaceae > Chrysopogon > Chrysopogon serrulatus. Next base: position 137,879 of record JADLZL010003445.1, read on the forward strand.
CCTGAGGAGGCAGTGATCACACCACCTGCAGGCGCTGCGGTGATAAAGTAAAGGACGATTTCCTTTCCCTTTTCAGTTTTTATTCATTTATTTATTATTGATTGAGGTGATCATTGCCTCTATTTGAGTTTTCACATCAAATATATTTAAGACATGTCATCAGCTCAGCTTTAGTACTAAACAATCATTATTTCGTTTTTCGTTCAGGCAGAACAGCATGCCAGCAGATCCAAAGTCCACGACAAACGACGCTGCCTCCTTGGTAAAATAATCTCTCCATTCGTTGAAACAGGAACAACACCCCCCTTTTTTTTTTTTAGATAAAAGGAACAAACAACACAGGCGCAGGGCAATCTCTCTTTCGGTGCCGACGGGCACTACAATTCAATGGGACAGTGACAACGGTCTATAGTAGCATCCGAGTACAATATATATTATTACCAGATAAATATTTCTAAATTTACAGTACATACAAACAATATATTTTTTCAATTCCCAGCGTCACAACCAATGAACATCTTGCATTGCTTATATAATTTATAATATGATGATGAGTACTCTTGTAATAACCGCCAACCAAAAAAAGGGTATCAGACGACAAAAACAAATTGCTATACCTAATAATCCAATGTGATACAATCTCAATCTTTGATATACTTGTATGATGTTATGCTTTTACTGTTGAATTACTGTCTAAGACTGCCTAGGAAAATTTTCTACCAGGTGCCACCACCTAAGAAGACAAATAGGATTATTTCAGGAGACATCTTTTCAAGATCAACCATGAGCAAGATCTTGAGGAAGCACCCGATAACTGGCAACAGACAAGCTGCCTCAAAACTGTAGCAGATCCTCCGCTTTTATTTCCTGTTCGGAAGCTGCTTGTCAACCTGATGAAGCATGATTCAAAAGTTACAATCAGCCAAAATTTCTAGTATCAAAAGTTGAGTTATACAGTAGAAGCTGATAGTTTATACTATCAAATTGTATGGAAGGAGTCCGTCAGTATACTATATGAATGGGAAAAAAGTTTACCCCCCATACTTACGAAGCTATAATTCTCTGCCTCCGAGATTTGAAGTGACAAACTTTTGCATTTCTTTCATCCCATAAGTCCGGAACGTATTAAATCTAAATTCAAATGACCTTTGGATGTAGTAGAGATTTTTTAGATAAAAGATGTACTAGAGATTAGGTAATCACGTACATCTCCCCTAAAGTTCCCATAAAACATGATTTAGTGTGCCATAAAATCTTGGTCAAAAAGGCTATACCATCTGCAAGGTTCCTATTGTCTTCTGTAAAGTAAAAATAAATGTGAAAAATCTAAGATAATTATGGTTTAATGTCCAGGTCATCATTTTCTTTTTTGGCTTTGGTGTTATATAGTACTCCCTCCTTTTCAAATTGTATATTGTTTTAGCTTTGTCCCAAGTCAACCTCAAGCTATGACCAAATTATAGAAAACATGTACAAACTTCCACAAAATCAAACAAGATTCATTAGGTACACCATAAAATATGTTTTGATCGTAGATGTTTATTTTATAAACTTTGCCAAAGTTAGACACATTTGACTTAGGACAAAACTAAAACGACTTGCAATTTGAAACAGAGAGTACGACTTAGCAACATCATGATGCAGTGTGCAGTAGACAATTCATGACTTAGAACTCTATTTAAACAAGTTTCTAACCAAAAGGTCGTGTGGAATGGAAATCATAAAGCTACAACTGTAGCTGAAACCCTGAGTACATCAAACATTGTTACATCCAAGCATGCTGCAGATAGGACTTACTATTCATCGTCAGAGACCTCTGCACTACCTGCCACCCACTTCCAAACACCTCCAGATTTTCGTTTCTGAGTAGTTTCAATGGTTTGCTCCACCTGAGATATTTGTTGATGCAGTACTTCTAGTTCATTCTCCAAAGAACCAGCAGATTCCAATCTCTTCCGTGCAGCAGCAATTTGGGACTAAGTTGAGAGATTCCGGAGAAAAGACAAGTAATCAGAAGCATAAGAAGGAAACAAGAAAATAAGAATTTTCAGGATCAGAGAATCAATTTTATGTTTAAGTTTAGCACCTCAAGCTTCTGGCATCTTGAACCCTCTGCTGCTAGTTGATCTTCAACTGATTTAAGCTCCTTTGAAAGGGGAAAAGGAAGAGAGATTGTCAACAAAAGAATCAAGAATTCCATATTGCACAACGTACAGAAAGCATTACCTTTGCTAATTCACCATATGACAAGTTTGCCATGTCTAATTTATCCTTCAGTTTTGAGTTTTCATCGCGAACTTCTGCCAGTCTGGATGCTAGTTTACTATTCTCTCCATTAAGTACATCAATTTCAACAACAAACTTTTTGGAATTACTTGCAGGTTGAGCTCTCTTGATGTCAAAATCATCTGTAGCAACAATATCTCTGGTTTTCTCATCTGTAGCAGTAATTACAGCATAGGCAGCTGTCACAGAAGCAGCGGCAGCAGCTGCAGCTGGTGATTGAAGAAGACGAGGTTGAACTAAATTTCTTGCCTTGGGTTTCAAAACAAATATCTGCAGCAAAGTGCTCGGTTCTGTCAGATAGTTAAGCATGTCTTTTAACATCAGGAATAGATAACTGAAAGAAACTCAGGCACTCTAGTCTCCAAAAATACGGAGACAGTAATGGAAAAATGAATCTAATATCTGACATTCAACATATGAATCATTTAAAAAAAGAGTAATATGACTAGATATTATTCACTTAAACTGAGCACCTCGTTGCTGTATTTCCCATTGTAGCCGCCGAAGGCAATTAGAACCTTTTCACCATCAACTGTGGTTGAGCAAAGGGTGAGACCCTGTATAAAGTATCAAATAAGAAAAAAAAAATCAAAAGATAGTATTAAAATGTGTTGGTAAGTCACAAGCTCAAGACCTAAGGAACATGAATGTGTTTCCTAATGGCATATTTGATTCTTGCCCCCCAAAAATAAACAGCACACTGTCATTTATTTAGGCTAATTTGAAACAAAAGGAATTGCAAATGAATGTACCACAAAGATTGCATGGCATTTTGTAATGGTATTTGCAGGAATAAAAGTTAAACCTGACTGTAAAGAATTTAGCTATCCCTAACATCTATCCACAAAAGTACTGTAACCAAATCTAGACAGGTGTTGGAAAAAAAAAGCAAGAGTTAAATGTGAATAATCATGATAAGATGATATTTAGATATAAGCAGTGTACGGAAGGCAAAAGAAAAAGAAGTTGTCAATGTGAGTCTAATTTCATTTTAAATCCATGCAGTCAAGACATGAAATTGCAGATGGAATGCTGCTACAAGACTACCTTCCTTTACGGTGAGTTTAGCTAATTCTAGAACTAGGAAACACAGTTGCACCAAATATTTCTCACCTCACAGGCTAGAGGATCTCTAGCTGAGACGCTGGTGACCACTGACCACACAAACTTGGAAGCATTCATTACAATTGTATCAGTGGAACCTACAACATGTGCATTTACTTAGATACTAGATCATAAGTAATTGTACCCCCAAAAAATATAAACACTAATTGCAGCATCCTGTGCACATTACCATTTGCATTATCTCCACCACCAACAATGTACCAGTTTTCATCAATCATAGCACCAGCATGACCACTTCTAGGAGTTATATGTGCTCCTTGGGCATCAGGTTGAGACCACTCCAGCTGTTAGCACAAGAAATTACCTTCAGCGAGTATTAAAAAGCATATAATTCATTCCACAGAGAGAGAGAGAGAGGGGTAATTTGCTTAGCATGTGTCACTTTAATACCTTACGACATACAGCAGTTTCTTCTGGGCATAGTGAAATGGAGTCCTACCCTATCAACGGATTGTAACTACTATTAACTTGGTAAGGTTTTTAATTTAGAAGTCCTACTAAAACCAAAAACTACTAGTATGTGTAGAAGGCACTCATAAGCAATCAAAGAACAAGATTAAAAGATGGATTGTCACAGATGCTTGCTTTTGTAAACTTGTTCGAAGTTCCAAAGTATATAAGAACATAAATGAACTTGTCAAACCTAACTCGTAAACAACATTCAGTACTTACAGTTTGCAAGTCGAGTAGGTAAAGATCATTGAAGCATGTAGAGTGAGAAGAGCCTCCAAAGATCAGAAGATACTGGTCAGCATAAACAGCAGCTGAATGATCATACCTAGGAGCGGGGCCACCTTTCCTGTTTCACAGTAGGAAAGCAAAACAATAATCTCAGCAAGAGCTTGGAATTACATAAGGATATTTTCAGCATAAGCTGTACATAAATCTTACTCTGATTTGACTTCTTCCCACATCATTGTCTCCAAGTCAAGGATATGAAGATCATTCAGTAGCCTTCTCTTGTTATCCTCTCCACCAAACATTAGTAATCGAGAACCAAGTAGGGATACAGATTGGCCACCTCGAGCTGTCTAATGAAAAGTAATTAAAAAAACAATAGAATCAGCAAGGTCCCAAGTAAACATGTGCACCAGTTCCATCACAAATCACTTTGTTTTTAAGTACATAAGAAAGGATTCTTACTGGAACTTTTCCATAAGTATCAACAGCAGACCAGCTATTGGTTTGCACATCAATAAGCCAAACTGCATCCAGAAATTCAGCACTATCATTTACAATCAGTTTAGTTCTTGTAAACTATGATTTCACATTTTTCTGCTCTAAGTTTAGTATGTAAAAAAGCATAATGTTTTCATGAAGAAATACCTGAAACCTTATTTGATGACGATGATGATGACCTTGTGTTCCCAGCTACAACCACGAGATAGTTTTTCCACTTGACCTGAGCCAAAAACGACGGTCATCATAGATCATGACAGCTGTTTGGATCGAACAAGTGAATGAGGCTATGGGGCTACAGGACAGTAAAGAAAAAGTTCATAAAAAAAGGAAGGATGGTTATGCTTACCAAACTGTGGCCTGCTAATGCTGGGAACGATCTACCTGTGGCATTGTTTTCCTGATTCAGCTGGTTCGAGTCTCTCGCAGGGTTTAACGCTGACCACGTGGATGTCCTAAGATCAAAAACCTGTTGCCAAACGTGTCCAAGTTTGTTCAGATATAGGTAACAGGAAACCGTGAGGGACGAGATTTAGTGGCGTGGCAAACCTGGACATCCGATAGAGAACGGCCGTTGCGACTCCCTCCGACCACGTACAGCTTGTCTTGGACCACTTGCGCAGCATGCTGTCATGTATCAGCGCACTCAAGGAGTGAGGACCGTAACCGAAGCAGAAGGTTCAATCAACAGGAACACACCATGGCCAGCACACACATGGATGAAATCACTGCTTGATGGGCCAATGTCCCTCAACCATCGTGAGCGAAAACTAGCCGCTAGACATAAACGGGACGGCCATCAAAGGCAGAACTAAGGCGCTGCTTTCTGCTGCATTTTTGTTTGCACTGATCGAATTTGCACCCAGTAATGAGTATGAAGTGATGATGATGGCGATGGTACACTAGGAAGGTTCCTAGCACTGCGGTCTCAGAACCACAGCGAGATCGCCGCCAGCAACGGTAATGGTGACGAGGAAATCGATCGAATGACACAATCACTAGTAGGCATAACAGCAGCAGCAAAAAGGCAGGAACCGTACCTTTAGCGCGCGCGGGCGGGCGCGGCGAGCCCCCGGCGGGGGTCAGCAGCACCCACTGGTCGTACGGCGCCGCGGCGAGGCCGGCGTCGCCGCTGATCCCCCCCCATTTCCCCCCGACACCCCCAACCCACCTGGGGGTGGATGGATGGATGAATCCGGAAGCAAGTCGTGAAGAGCTCCTTCCTTGGGCGAGATGAGATTGATCCGGGCGCGGGACTCACTGATCGAGACTGATCCCTCCCTCCTTGTGCTGGGCGGGCTAGGGAGGGTATGGAGAAACGGACTTGGGTGGATCTGAGGAGGGAAGAAGGGAAGGGGAATGGAATGGAAGACCGGCAGCGGCAGCAGCACTCCCCTCCTCCGTCCGATGGATGATGACTCGGGGTCGCCGCGCGCGCCTTGTCCGCGTGCGTGTCACGTCCTTTCCGTTCCGTTCCGTTGGGGCGACGGAACGGCGAGCCATTTGCGCTACGCTTCGTCAGGGCGGACACGTAAACCCACACTGTGAAAACGTATTTTAGTATTATTGGAGTGAACACAGGTGTGTGTTTTTTTTGAGAAGGAACATGTTCTTAGCGCATTACATCGGCTCTTTTACAAACATGACTCCAAAGAAAAGAAAAATTACAAAGAAATTCAAAACTTCTGTTCGTCTTCCTCGAAGCCTTCGGAGAGGTCGGTTTCGTCACCGCCATCGAAATGCGCTTCCCAATCGCCGTCGGGCACGAGCCAAACTCCACAAGGTGGAGGCCGCAGAGGACTTACTTCTAGGCGAATCAACCGACACGCCTCTTAAGGCGCATCGGCCAACTCCCGCACCCACTACAAGCATCCTTCGATTCCATCGCGGCGAACCCCGAGCAAAGTTGATTTTCACCAAAGAACATCTTCCTCGAAATTAACAGGGGGTCAACACCATCATCACCGAAGAAGACAACGATGCGCCGACCCTCGACTTCTGGGACGAGGTCTCCCGGCCTCTCCGATTGACGCCGGAGTAGATCGCCATCGGAGAACGGAAGATGCTTTGGAAGAAATTCATTGCGCCCGCCGCCGCTTCCGCATCGCCGACGTCATCGGGAAAAACAAGCCGCAAAAGGAGCCGCACTCCTCCGACAAAACCTAACTCCGCCCGCCGAACATCGCCCGGCGAGCAAACCCTAGATCTAGATGGACTCGACTCGGACTCTACGAAACATAGATCGACTAAAACGATGGACCCGGGTTCCTCCTCTCCACCGGCGGAGGCCGGAGGCGAGGAACGGGGGTCAGCGGCGGTGGCTACGGAGGCGGCGGCGACTGCGGGGGCGGAGGCAGGAGCCTTAACACAGGTGTGTTTTGTGCCGCTTCGGCTCTAGCTCTGGCTTTGTCGCTAGATTTGGCAGGGCAGTTAATCATCGGTATAGTTAACAGTTTTATATCGATTTAAAGTATCGGTTATAGAAAAGTAATTCTGATGTAATCTACTCTCTCCATTATAAATTATAAGTCGTTTTAATTTTTTTATATCTATTTTACTATGTATCTAGATATAATAATATATCTAGATACATAGCAAAATGAATGAACTAAAAAATCAAAGCTATTTATAATTTGAAACGGAGGAGTACGTGTTTATATAAGATACATTCTTTATTTCAGATGGTAAGTTGCTTTTTTTTTTTATTTTTAGATGCACGGTTTTTTACTAATACTACCTCTATTCCTGAATAATGCAACTTACGGAGTTGTCTTAAGTCAAATTTTTAAACTTTGATCAATTTTTTAGAAAAAATACTAAGATATACGGTATCAAATTAGTACCATTAAATTTACCATACAATATATTTTCATAAGATATATATTTTATGTCGTAGATATTGATGATTTTTCTATAAAATTAGTCAAAGTTAAAAAAAGTTTGACTGGCACGGATTCTAGGAGTTGCAAAGATTCAGGGGACGGAGGTAGTATGTATTTAGACACATAGCATTTATTTAAATGTATTGTAAATCTATGTATTTATAATTTGAAACAAAACAAAGGTTACAAGAGATATTATTGTTGAGCTTAAGATTGTTTAGCTTACAATATATCTAAATGACATATACAGAGCACATAATTATACCACTCTTCTAATAAACCATAAATAGTTTGGAGGCCTCGCGAAGCACCGGCTCCTCTTGCCGAATTGGATGGAGTACCACCTACTAAACCCATGAGAACGAGAATGAGATACAGTACTTTTTTTTCTTTTTTGAAGGCACCTCTTTTCGTTAGGCTTCATGAAGCTAATTCCAGTATAATTCCTTTTATATCTCAATAGTGGAGCATGCATGCAGATGCAACACCAAATAATAAAGTATTACTACTAGGCGTTAGTTTGTTCGAGCATGCATGGCTAGAATCGCTAGAATTGAGAACAGTTGAAAGTCGCTCCGTATTACGTTCTTCTTCTTGTTCTTAATGAAATATGTGTATGAGCACGGTAAAATTTTAAAAAAAAAAGAACAGTTGAAATTTGCCACTCTAATCCGGTTATTACCTCTGGATTCAATTCTAATCGGCCGGGACACCTAAGACCGGAATGTGAGCCAGACAGATTTCCCTATATATCCTCCGAGCAAACAAGCCCTTGTAGCATGCGTTTCATTGTTACTAACATAGAATTGTCTGGACATCATAGAAATCTCCCACAATGCAACTCCGATGTTTGTGGCCTGGCAACCAAAGTTTTAATAATCTGTACATGCATTATTTCTTAGTGATTAGGTCAAATGCGGCCAGCATTATATTAAGAATTGAGTACATGCACTCTATATTGTCGCCTCTATATATTATCAAGCGATCAGTGTTAGGCATTACGATATGCAGCTGTCTATTGGGCTTGGTGCAAGTACTATTAGTAAACAGTACAGTACGTATAGTAGTGTACTTGTGTATTAAGAGTTTAAGACCAGACCGTGGGTGCAGTGTTCATGTCATGCAGGGATGTGGTGCATATTTATATTTGTCGTCTAAGAAACATCTAGTTGCAACTCTTATTAATGCCTAATTTGTTAATTATTGTGCAAGTAAGCATATCCACATCTGCTCATGGGATATTCCTGTTCTAGATGTGGGCTGTGATGCATATCGAGCATTCATAGTATACTGGTCCTGATGCAGGTCAGCGGCATGCTCCGGCCGTCCCCTCTCCTGCACACACATTTTGCTGATCCATCTAACCACCCGAAGTCCAGAAACAACGATTATTATCTGCATAATACTCTCTCTCTCTCTCTCTCTCTCTCTCTCTCTCTCTCTCTCTCTCTCTCCAGCAGCCACTTCCAACTGGCTGGTTGTTGCGCACGTCATCGAAACCAGCCCTCTCCAAACGGAGCCGTTATTTACACTTTTTCAAGAACCCAATAATCTCAAGTTTCAGTGAATAATATATAGAAACATTACTAATTAACATTCATGGTACGTAGCAATAATAAAGTGTCATTACATCGATAAATAATAATGTAATGTATTTTATGAAAACATGAGATAAAAATATTGATAGTATATTTTTTATAAATCTAGTTACATTTTAAAAACTTTGATTTAGTATATAGACTTAAAATGACATTCTTACTAGGATGGGGATGCTAATGACCAGGCATGTCTCACCCTCACCCAGCAGAAAGCATGCTGGGTAGGTACGGTATCACATTTTGTATGCATTTTTTTTTACAAACATTTTGTATGCATTATTAGTTGCACGTACGTTTGCACCTCTTGGGCAAGATGAATAGCTAGGCAGCTAATAATACATATACGTGATCAGCATATATAAAGAACAAATTAAAGAACTCCACGATACTATGCTAGCTATGTTAACAATTCATAGACGACATGCGATTAGCCATGTCCTCTAGCTTCATTATTAGTGTATATATATGCCACTTAAGTACGTATTTCACAGGATCCACAGAACTCGTCGATATGATCGTGAGCAAGTCAAGCTGGTCCACCCTCTCCCAGGGGACAGTTACAGTTACAGCCTCGGTGTAACTATTTAGGGCCCATGTAGTCGCCCTTTCGTTCTATGTACTAGATTTAACCCAATTTACTCCACTTAATAATGCATTTATAGATGAGGTTTTGGTGGGTTTCCCTGTTCAATCGCTGAGAATATAAACCAAGAAACTAAACACTTTTTACCAGATTCCAGTCACTTTCAGTGATGTATAGAGGCCATAATTAAACATACTGATAGCTGAAAGAAAAAGAAAAAGAAAAAGAAATGTATCAGTAGCAACTAACAAGAATGCAAAGCTTTGAGCAATCTAACTACTGAACATCATCACAAAAGGAATAGCACTTGCTAGCACGACCAGATAGCAGAGACCGCATCCAGATTCTTGGCCAGCAAGCTGTTATTCCACTATCCAGCTGTTAATATTTACACAAGCATAACATTACTTGGGGAGCGATAACTCAGGCAACACTAATGTGTTCTTCAGTGTCATCAATCCTTGCACCACAGCACTCCCTCCTTTTCATTGTAACTTTGCTTCTATACAGACTTGGACTGAAGATCCTGACCTTCCTTCCTCCTGGAGTCACAGAACCATTTCGCCTTCTCTTTGGTGTTAACTTATCATTATCCCCACCCTTCTTTTTTATGGGTGTCATATCATTAACATTACTGTCTAAACAAAGATGTCTGAAGTGGTGACGGGGATCCAAATAGCAGGACGATGATCTCACGATACCTATTACTGTTATTGGACGGGCTGTATGCATAAAATCCTCCAGCTCTGAAAAGCAAGCGTGCTCAGAATATGGTAAAGCGTAAGAATCCTTGTCAACCAGCTTCGGTGGTGACAAGGGGTTGTAGTCCATTTCTGTTAGGCCTTCACCTCTCCCTAAGCACCCGATAGACTTCACTGATGATCTACCTTTGGATTTGACCTTTCCTTCGCTGCTCTTCCAAAGCCAAGGAAGACCAGAAGGCATGATCCCTATAGTGGGGCACACTGTGTTTAGAGCTTCAAGATTATCAATGGTGACACTGTACCTTGGAACAGCACGGATTCTAGTCAAACTGGTCTGTGTGGTAAAAATATCGTGGTTTTCATCAATCCCTAGAAGGTGTATTGTCAGTAGGCGCTGGGGCCAAACCCAAATCTGATGAGAAAATTGAAGGAAAACATTCTGGAGTTAGGAAGCTGGACGTGCAATGTTTAGGAAATCAGTTAAACTAGCAGCTAGCATGTCAATTGTTTGTAGCTCAACTTAGTTATAGCCTGCATATACTAATTTGAAAAGCAAGTTAATGTTGAAACATAGAGCATCAGCCATGACTGCTTCAGTTGTTTCTCAAAAGAAATTAGTCATCATCACTCATCAATGTTCTGTCAAGATTCAAGAGTATAAAATGGAGTATGTTGAGAAAAGAAGTCTATAACCTTCGTTTGTAGAGCTCTAGATATATGAAGCAAGAGGTCTTCTTTTCCAAGAGTGTCAACACCAATGATAATTTCATGATCAGGATGTGCCCGAATAATATCAACGATCTGCATTTCAAAAATAAGAAGCATAAGCACCAACGATCACAGTTTGATGAACTACATTGAACAATCTGTTTACAAGTGGCAGCACTAGTAGGACATCAGTTCCACTTCATACTCATTTAGGAAGGATGGCTGGTTAAGCAATCAATATGTGCCCATTAGATTTCACTTTTCACTCAGCAACAAAAAAACTATGCTAGACTGTTTTTTCAAGGAAACACTACTAATTATGAGTTGTGCCATGAGTCAAGATGCATGCCCCAAGGTGAACCGAGAGATTCAAACAACAGAATTAAACTGTAACAATTTCCCATTGACAACTCACAATACGCTCTACAATGTGCACGGAAGTGTATTTCTGATGACATTCAGCCATCAGTATTTCACTGAATTTATCATCAGATTATTGGGTGTTCCAAAAATGATGCTTCGAGTAAGGGCATCATCAGCCGTAAACTGAGCCATTATGCGAAGAAGTCATAAATTGGCATAATAATCACACGTGTTTAAGCGAAACTGACGTGCACAGCGACGACAGGGCGTGGAGGGAAGTTGAGTGACGGGTGGCAGTAGGTGTTGTCCAGATAGAGCACATCAATTGTATCCCTGCCGAGCGCGTCCAGTAAAGCCTGCTTCGCCCGCCGCGCTTTATCGCACCCGAGCTCCCACCGGAAGTCCCCCGTGCACAGCATGCACCCGAGGTCTCCGCGGAAGAGGTACATGAGCGATCCTGCGCGCAGGGACGCGTCGGTCACCGAAAGAAGATCAGGAATTCCGTGCCAATCGTGTAGAGAAAAAAAAAGTGAAGCGAGCGAATCAGGCGGCGTGACGTACCGGGGCAGTGGAGCGCGGGGATGGCGGTGACGCGGACGGAGAGGGACTGGCCGGAGGAGGGGGAGGATAGGGAAATGGAGGCAGAGGAACCTGGGGCGAGCGGGCGGAGGAGGGAGGCGTCGATTCCCGGGAAGCGGACGGGGAGGAGGCGCGCCGTGGTCGGGGAGCAGTAGAGCGGGCCATGGCGCCACCCGCGCGCCGCGTCGAGGCCACGGGTGTGGTCCTGATGGAGGTGCGTCAGGAAGTAGGCCTGACTGCCGCCGGAGAACTTATCCACCTTTACCAGGCGCTCATCCATGGCTCGCCGGATGCCGATGCGGATGCCGATGCGGATGCCTCTCCGGCTCTCCTAACCTCGCCGTCCCTCGCCTCGCTAGGCTGTTGGCCTGTTTTTTTTTTGTTTTTTTTTTTTTTTTTTTTGAAAGCTGTTGGCCTGTTGCTGCGCTGCGGGTCTCTGCCTCTGGGATCGAAATTTAGCGGCCCTTTTGAAACAAAATAGGAAAGGCACGAGCGCGCGCTGCGCGCGGCGCGCCAAATCGAAAAAATTCAATGCTGAAGTGTATTCCCCCACAAGTGCACACCTCGCATTTTTTTAGACTAATCTTAAAATTTAAAACTAATATTTATTATATCAAAGCTAGAGCCGACAGCCGAGGAACGGTAGGTGACGATGGTTTTATGGTTTCGAGACTTCGAGCTGATGTCGTCCCACACAAGCGAATGGACGAGTAAGGTCAAGAGAAGCCTGTGCAGAGGCGGGATTAACGGTCCGATAGAATTGCTACTTAGATCTGACGATGTCGAGCTTTGGAGGTGACGTGGCTAAGTAAAGTGCAAGATGCTATGGCACAAATTTCGTCTTTTAAAAGATTAGGTCGACCTTATGAATGGGGAAAGACGACTGATGTAGAGTGAATTGAATCGGATTGACAAAGTCACACAAGACATTTGGCTAGAGAGACCGCACGACGGTGATGCTACATTGTGTTACAAGAGCATAGCTGATGCCTATCTTCATTTAATTTACGTGTTGTTTGGAAGGGGTCGGGCTATCGTAACGTGATTAACGTGGTATTAGATACTGTTACATTCTACTCCATTCAACCTAAATTATATGACGTTTGGCTTTTTTAATCTTAAAATTGATCACTCATTTTATTTAAAAAATGTGTATAAAATAGTTAAATTTAAGTCATTCGTGAAGAATTTTAATTAATAAAGGAAGCCACGGCAAAAAAATGATATTTTGTAAATTTGTTTGAATAAGATAATTAGTCAAATGTAATGTAGGGTTGAGCAAATAAAACGCTATCCACTTTACGGCAACAACAAATGCGAAGTGATTTGATTTGATTTCCATTTGCATTATCATGAATGAACCAAACAACGCACTAATTTAATTCACCCATGTGTCCAGCGGCCCATCGGTCGCCGGCCACACCGCCCACCCTTGCCTTGTTCTCGGAACGTATCTAGTGCAAACTAACTTCCTATGAAAATCCATGCAGACTATAGTAAAAATGTTATCTAAATTCATTAAAAAATTTACACATGTAGATGATATGATGATACACAACCTTGCAAAATATCTTGTCGAAACTCAAATTCATTTGTGAGATATAAAAATAATAAATTTCGAGCCGAAAAGTCATGCAGATGATTTGGTAGAAATTTGTTATTTTTATATCTCACAAACGAAATCGAAGTTTAGACAAGATATTTTGCAACGTTGTGTATCATCATATCATCTACATGTGTGAATTTTTTTGGTGAATTTAGATGACTTTTTTACCGTGGTTTGCACAGGTTTTTACGGAAAGTTAGTTTGCACTAGATACGTTCCCTTTTAACTTAAATAAAAGCCAGCATCTGTTCGTCTAAACAATTGTCTTCATTTACACACCATTTAAAATGCTGCGGCGGATTTAATCGGTCAAAATGACCGTTTAAATAGCGTTTTGCCCCTTTAAACACCTTTGGACCCCTCCCCTCCCCTAAATACACTGTAAATTTCTTAGCATAAGTACATATTTGATGAGCCGCAATGCATATATTAACATTACTGACTCCAGCCAAAAACTATGTTCCTCAGCCAAAAGCTATTTTCCCCATTTGGTTCGTACGGAATGGCTCTCTTAACAAAATCAGCTGGATTAGTTATGTTAATTTGTATAAAGAAGTAAATATGGAATGGTCCTGAGTTCTGGTTGTCATTTCTATTTGTAGCGACAACATGCGGGGCCGCTCTAGCAATCAGTCAGCCAGTACGTAGTTCTTTAATCGGTAATGCTGGGGCTCGGACATATCCGGTCCCAACTCGCGCCGGACACGACGACGACGACGCTCCCCCCGTGAGGCGCGCCCCTCCCCGGCGGCCGGGCGGCGACGACGACGCTCCTCCTCCCCCAGCGCTCGCGCTCCTCCCCGGCGAACTCCTCCCCCCCCGCGGGTAAGTCCTCCTCCTCCTCCTCCTCTCCAACTCCGGCGAGCTTCCCTCTCTCTCCATCAACTCCGGTGGGGTGTAGATCGTTGGCCGGCCGGGGAGGGAGGGAAGGATGCAAAGGGCGGCTTAGGTAGCTGGTGGCGGGGGTGGGCGGTGGGCCAGGTCTAGGGCGGGGCGAGCTCGCCAAGCCGGAGAAGGAGGTGGCGGGGGGAGGGAAAGAGGGCGGCGCCCGCCGGGCGCTTAGGGTTCGCCGGGGCGGCCCTAGCTCACGGAGCTCCGGCGAACCCTAGCGCGCCCCGGGCGTGGCGGCCGGCGGTGGGGGTGAGGGGCGCGGGAAGAAGGCGCGAGGAGGACGGCGAGGAGGACGGCGTCCGGACGTCCGAGCATATGAGCTACCCTTCTTTAATCAAGTCCAGCGTAAAAAGGTACCAGGAATATCCGGCCCCGCGAGTCAGCGGTTCGGGTCGCGTGGGCCCCCACTCCCGCCCTCTGTCCTCCTTCACTCTTCTTTATTGCATTCCACCCCTCGTCCTCGTCCATAGTTCCGTTCCGTTCCGGGCGAGTTCCAAACGCACTCCTCACTCCGATGTCCGATCAAATGGTACGCGCTGGGAGCAGAGCGGAAGCGGCCGCCTCGCCGTCGCCCTCGCCGACGACAGTACGCGTACATACACCCTGCTCCGCCGAACCATCGCCACTGCCTGTGCCTATGGAGGCGGCGGCACCACTACCAGGGCGGGCGCAGGCCGCGGCTGCTTCTGCTTCCGACGGCGACGAGCGGGGGCAGCCGCAGCCGGAAGGAGGAGGAGGAGGAGGAGGAGGAGGCCACCAGAATCAGAATCAGGAGACAGAGGAGGAGGTGCACGCGCAGGCGGTGTACTGCGCCGTGGGGATTGGGACCGGCAGCCGGAACCAGGCACAGGCGGCCGAGGAATGGAAGGCCAACCTGCGCTGGGTGCTCGCCGCCCTCTTCCCCCGCCGGGGCAGCAGCAGCAGGCGCCTCGTGCTCTCGCACTTGCGCCGCCCCACCTCCCGGATCAACATCAGTGCGTGCCTCTCCTGCCTGCATTTTTTCTCCACCTACATACATCTACCTCTCTCTCATCTGCTCGCTTCTTTCTACTTGTCGTTTCGTACGAACGTAAGGTAGCAGCTAGAGCTAGCTACTGACTCTAGGTCTTACTTATCCGGCTCGCTCGCCATTGCGTTGCATTGCACTGCATGCCGTTTTTATTTTTGTTCACTTGTTTAAAACAGACAGACAGAGACACACGGAGTTCGCAGATGATGCAAGTGTGGTCGGTCGTGTGTTCTTTAATTTGTCCTCAACAATAATCCTCCACAAAACATTCTTCCTGCACTAATTCATAACACAGCAGTGTACTATTGCGTTTCAAGATTGCAGTTGTTCTTTAGAACACACTCAAATTATATATAGTGCTGTCCCCTTCCTGGAAACTAAAGAGTTTTCTATGCTGCTAGTGGCTGTTTATGATTTATTTAGTTTTTTTTTTCTAATTTCTACTGATCAATAAAACCAAGATCTCAGACACGAGAGGCCTAGGCCTAAACGATCTTAAACAACTACAAGCCCCCTGCCCCGACCACCGTTGCCATTTTGGCTCCTCGAGTTTCACAGGGGCATTCATCAGATCCCATTTCTTGGATGACATGGTGTGTGTGTGCGCCTTTACAGATCTTATTAAAACATTTTTAAACGAAAAAAAATAAGCATTTGTTTGGGCCTATGGATTATTGCAGTGGGGGCGTGGGTCCCAGTGAGCCAGCTTGCAGAGGAGGAGGTGGCTGCGCACAGGCAGCTGGAGGAAGAGAGGATCGGCAAAGTCTTAGATGACCTCTTGGAAATTTGCCAAAGTCAAAAGGTTGAAAACCTGCTCCCTGTCCAGATCTTGTTTTTTCTTTTGTCATCGTCTTCTTCAATTCTCTACACCAATGCCAACCTGTCAATGTCAATATGAGCCTTTTCAGCAGCCTCTAGGTTCGCCGTGTTCAGTTCAGTTCAGAACCTTACCCACCCGGCTTCTTCATTCCCTAGCTAGGTTCAGGCGTTCAGCCTGCTAATGACATGTGAATTTTCTGACGAGTTTTAGAAACTTTATTATGTAGGTGAATGCGAGCAAGATCATCATCGCAAGCGACGATATCGCTAGGGGTCTTGTGCAGTTGGTTGACGACCATGGGGTCACCGAGCTCGTCATGGGCGCTGCGTCTGATCGTGCGTACAGCAGGTATATATGTATGGCAATTAGACCATGAGGTATATATATGTAACAAAGCTCTAGGTTTTGTATGTAGTTCATCCTTGTCCTTGCTTGATCAGTGTTGATTAATATCGTAATTGATGCGACGTGAATCTATCCTATCCGTGATGATAATGCTAGGAAGATGCGGATGCCAAGGTCTAAGAAAGCGTTGACGGTGCAGCGGAAGGCCAATCCCTCCTGCAAGATCTGGTTCGTCTGCAGGGGAAATCTTATCTGCATCAGGTATATATATGCATTTTTGCATTCATCCACGAGGTGCTAATTGGGAAAGTCTGTCCTTTACATCTTCCTCCGAATTAAATGGCCAAGACATTTGTATGTTAGAAACTGGACCTGTGGTAGCTTTCACAATAACTGTGGACCTGTGGAATTATATGTTAGATTGATTGTATCCTATCTATCTGTCTAGAAATTTGACGTTGTTCAGTCAGGGAGGGAGAGCTTGCTCTGGTTGATTTCATTCACATCATGAATAACTGAACGAGGTCAAACCAGTAGCAGGACTCATTTTATTCGAATGTGTGACATAGTTTTACCTTTTTTTTTAAAAAAAAAGGCGATATAGTTTTCCTGTATGTAAATGTTGATCGCAAAGCAGCAGCAGCAGCAGCAGGAGGAGTAATGAATTATTTATTTCCTGTTTTTGATCTATGTGCCAACTGGTACAGGGAGTCGAGCGAGGGACAAGTGCATAGAGCTGAATCATCCACGGCTAGCACAAGCCCCAGGTCAAGCACTACTTCCGACTACTCGAGATCGAAATCCTCACCACGACTGCGCAGCAGCGACACATTCATCAGCACACAAGAATCAAACGACCCATCAGCTCCTGCTGCAAGGGACCGGGGCATAGAGGATTCAAACCATCGAGAAACCGCCGCCATTGCTGGATCCTCAGCAGAGTCCATCTCTGAAACTGTGGGCGCTCAAGTGGAACCGGCAGCTGTGAATTTGCTACAAGAGATTGAAGAGGACCGGGAAACACCTGCATCGGATGGTTCGGTACGCGCAATTCCTTCCTGGACAGAAAAAAAAAATGCCAACTTCTGATTTTTATTACGTATTATGAATGAAATAAATATCAGGGTAAATTGGTGTCCTAACTCGTATTAAAGTAAGAACAAAAAATTGGAGGTTATCAGATACATTGTGGTGTTTAGGAGTACTTCACATTCTTACTTCTTCAGAGTTCAGACACAGATTCCGGACAGTAAACAGTGTGCAGTTCAAGCTGGCTGGCTGCCAAAGGAATCTGAAAATTGTCTAGTTGTACATGCATTTGGTTTGAAAAATACTGTATATACAGATTTACCATGTGCATTTAGACTATCCAGCCACTGCGTCTGTCAGGAACATGTCTTTTTCGGACGATGAACAGTTCATTCTGTTTTGTCAGGATGCTGGTGAGAGTGAGATGGATGATGCCTTGTACAAGAAGCTGAAGCATGCGCTCATGGAAGCCGAGAACCTGAAGTACGAGGCGTACGAAGAGAGTCGCCGGCGTCAGATGGCCGAGCGCGAGCTGGCCGAAGCATCCATGATGGTCATGACGAAACTTCACCACTTCCTGTCAAAATTCATGCTTGTATGTTTGTAACTGATGACCATGTTTATGTGTGTATGTATGTGATGGATGCAGGCCGACGAAGCAGAGAGATCGCGCCAGAGAGAGGCGAGGCGTCGCAAGGAGGTGGAGGAGATGGTGGCGACAGAGCGCGCAGCCATGGAGCAGGACAGGCGAGAGCTCGACGGCATCCTGGAGAAGATACGGCAGGTTGACGACCGGAGCGCCGAGCTGGAGCTCCAGATCACGCGCTCGGAGCGCACGATGAACGACCTCGAGGCCAGGCTATCGGAGTCGTACAACCTTCTCGACACACTCCGGCAAGGAGATCCTTGCACCGCGTCCACGTCCACAGCCACAGCCACAGAGGACGACGGTGGTGAGCAGAGAGTGAGCTTCTTGCAGCTGGATTACTCGGAGCTGGACGAGGCCACCAAGCATTTCGACGAGTCTGTCAGGATCGACGGCGGCGGTGACGGCGGCCGGGGCAAAGTGTACAGAGGTGAGCTGAGAAACATGGCCGTCGCCGTGAAGGTGGTGGACCGCGACGCGGCCGTGGACGAGGCCCGGTTCGCCGCGTGCGGTGGAACCATAAGCCGGGCGAAACACCCGAACCTGGTGGCGCTCGAGGGCGCGTGCCGGCGGCGCGCGCCGTCGTGTACGAGCCGGTGCCGGGCGGGAGCCTGGAGGAGCGCCTGGGTCCGGAGCCGGGAGGCGGGAGCGGCTCGGCGCCGGCGCCGCTGCCGTGGCACGCGCGGTGCGGCATCGCGTACGGTGTGTGCCCGCGCTGGCGTTCCTGCACTCCACGCTGCCGCGGGCCACGGTGCATGGCGCCGTGAGGCCGGCGAACATCCTGGTGGTGGAGGACGAGGCGCGGCGCGGGTGGTCGTGCAAGCTGGCCGGCCTCGGCGTGCGCGGGCTCGTGGAGGAGCGAGAGCGCCCCCGCCCTGGCGCCGGCGCGGCGGATCGGGCGTACGCGACCCGCGGTACCTGGCGACGGGGGGAGCTGACCCCCGCACTGCGACGTGTACGCGCTGGGCGTGGTCCTCCGGCTGGTGACCGGGAGGCCGGCGTTCCTGGCGAGGAAGGCGGCGCGGGAGGCCGCGGGCGGCAGGGCGTCGTGGCAGGAGGTGGTGGCGGGAGGGTGGCCGACGGAGCGCCCGGGAGGTGGGCCTGCTCGGGCTGAGATGCTGCGGCGTGGACGTGAAGGCGGAGGCGGAGCGAGGCCGCGGCTCCCCCCCGCGCGCTGCTGCTGGGAAGAGGCGCGCGCGGCGTGCTGGAGGCCGCGATGAGCTCGGCGCCGAGCAGGTCGCCGTCGTCGCTGTCCGAGTCCGACGGCGCCCGCCCCACTTCCTCTGCCCGATACTCAAGGAGGTGATGAGGGACCCGCAGATCGCCGGCGACGGGTTCACGTACGAGGCGGAGGCCATCGGGGAGTGGCTGGGCAGTGGACACGACACGTCGCCGATGACCAACCTGAAGCTCCCGACGCGGAAGCTGGTCCCCAACCACGCGCTCCGCTCCGCCATCCACGAGTGGCGCCACCGCCAACTCCATGCACATCATCGGCAAATGTTTTAACGACGCGGGAGAGCTAATCAGCCTGATCAAAACACCAGCCACGCGGCGGCCATCGGCCAGAGGGCCGTACGCGAGCTGCAATACGGCAGTAGCGTACCCAATTTTTTTCCCTTTTTTTTGGTCTTTTGTTTGAATATGTTTTGTTTTTGGCAAATGTTCTCTGATTGCCTGAGTGTGTGACATCGATCGTCTTGGCAATGCCGCACTGTACAGTCACGAAAATGTGTTTTTTTTTTTTTTTTTTTTTTTTCCATTCCATTTAACAGTTCAGCTTATACAAAAGGTAAACCATGGTTATGAAAAAAAAAAAAAAAAAAAGAGGGCAGCCGAACAGGCCAGCTGCAGCGATCAAGCCCCAAAAGGATTTTGGATGGACTAGTTAAAAAGTAGGACGAGCACTGTTGCTTCGTGTGACGACTGGCTGGCTAGTGCCGTATCGGATCGCCCGCCCCTACGCAGCTGACGGTGACGGGAAGACGAAGAGGAAGTGTCTGACCGGTGGGCCCTCCCGCCGTACCCCACGAGGCACGAAAGACAGTGGCGCAGGCGCAGCCGCCGATCAAGACCGTTCGTTGGTTCCGCGCCGAGAAAACCGAAGCAGCCAACGACGAAAGCGGGGGGAAAAAGCGAGGGAGCCAGCAGCCTCCGCTTCCCTTCTCTTCTCAAAACAAGCCGCCTCCAGTCCACACGCAGATCGGCGTCGACATCCATCGCATCGTGCCGGTCTCACCTCGGCGGGCGTCGGCGTGGTGGTCATGGCCCGCAGGGCGCTGGAGCCCTTGGCGGTTCTGCTCGCGCTGGCGGCGCTCGCGGCCGTGGCGGCCGGAGGGGACATCCGGCTCCAGGACGACGACGCGCCTAAGATCCCCGGCTGCTCCAACGACTTCGTGCTGGTATGGGCTGCCTCTTGTCCTGTCTCTCACCTCGCGCGAGGGCGAGGCGCAGTTGATTTTAGTCTAGTCCAGCTTGTGCCTGGTGGTGGTCCGATGCTAGTGGGGGTTTGAGCCCGTCAGTCTCGGATTGGGTGTTTAGGAGCTAAATAAACTAGGGATTGAATTCATGGACTTGGAGTTTGCAATCTCGCCTCGGCTGGCTGTACCGTCGCTTGATTTTTTTTTTTTTTTTTTTTGGGGGGGGGGGGGGTGCGGGGTGTGTATTGGGTTGGGGAGCTCAGTCACGTCATTTGCTTGGACTGGAAGAGGAGCGATTAGGTCGCCGTACGGTCTCGCGTACAGCAGCGTCGGATGCAATCTCTAGAGCTTAATTAAATATGCTGTTAATTATACCGAGTATGCCCCTTGCCTTTATGCACTTCATTATACGATGATGGCATTCGCGATTTTCAAGTTTGAGAATGCTGGCAATTGGGAATTATAGGTCATACATTATATTGGCGGCACCCCAGTGTTGTTGGCTTATTTCTGTTGTCTGATTCAAGATAAAAGCCCCGCTTTAGTGTAAGCTCATTCAACTCAACTAAGCTGCTCAGATTCTCTCGTTGAAAGTTGTCTATATATCCTGCTCAGTGCTTACATGACCACCGCCCCCCACCCACCCACCTACCCACCCCCCCCGCGGACATCAAATTAGCAGATTATTGGGATTGAATTCATGGACTTGGAGTTTGCAATCTCGCCTCGGGTGGCTAGCTGTACCGTGCTTGATGATTTTTTTTTTTTTTTTGGGTGTGTGGGTGGATTGGGTTGGGAGCTCAGCCACGTCATTTGCTTGGACCGGAAGAGGGGCGATTAAAGACGGTCTCGCTGCACAACAGCGTCGGATGCAATCTCTAGAGCTTAATTAAATATGCTGTTAATTATACGGAGTATGCCCCTTGCCTTTATGCACTTCATTATACGATGATGGCATTCGCGATTTTCAAGTTTGAGAATGCTGGCAATTGGGAATCATAGGTCATATACATTATATTGGCGGCACCCCAGTGTTGTTGGCTTATTTCTATTGTCTGATTCAAGATAAAAGCCCCGCTTTAGTGTAAGCTCATTCAACTCAACTAAGCTGCTCGGATTCTAAGTTTGTCCTGAGTCAAACTATCCTAAGTTTGTACATGTAACGATAATATTTACGACATCAAATTAGCAGATTTATTGGGTGCATTATGAAATACAGTTTCGTGTTTTACCTCTTTGGTGTGTTAGATGTTGCTACCCTTATCTATAAACTTGGTCAAAACTTTGGATTGTTTGACTTAGGATAAACTTAGATCCTTTATATTTCAGGACGGAGGCAGTAATGACTTAAAGATAAGGGACTGCTGCACACTCCTCAAAGACTTGAGGCAAGTGTGGCAAGCCAAAAATGTGTGGCTATTGCCATGACTAAGGGATCCTAAAAGAATCTTGTCTAGGCTTAGTTGCCGACCAAAACACTTGCCAACTTAATCAAACATGCCTAAGATGAAGTGTGGCTTTTTTTTTTTTTTTTTTTTTTTTTCAGCCCCATAGCTGCTATGATTGCTTCATGTAATGCAGTATGCAGGAGAACTTTTCTTGTGGCAATCTATTTTGTTTTCGTGGCTAGATGTTTATCTAAATCCTCCATCTGGTTCAGTATTCCCACATCTGAGGGCCACTATGTCTACCTAGCTAATGTGGGTCTCAGGGCGCATTACATTTTCCTGACAAGTGGTTGGTACTTCGTTGATGACTAAGTAATCAGCTAGCCACAAGTCATGCGCGTTATACTTGAAGTTCAGTTGGTATTGTCAATTTGAAAGTTTGAATATCTAAAAATACTGGTGCATGTTTGGATTCTTTATCACACTGTTGCTGTTGGCCCTGTTGTGCTGTAAGGTAAAAGTGCAAACCTGGATCAACAAAAAGGATAAAAATGAGTTTGTTGGTGTTGGTGCTCGATTTGGCCCCAAGATAGAGTCAAAGGATAAGCAATCCAACTGGACAAAGTTGCTGTTGGCAGACCCTTCTGATTGCTGCGCCCCTCCAAAAGAGAAGGTTGATTTTCTGGAAATGATAATTTAACTTTCTGTCACTTTTACTGTTCTAAGCATTGCTACCTTATGATTTCTTATTTCTATGTTAGGTTGCTGGAGATATTTTGTTAGTGGAGAGGGAAACTGTAAGTTCACTGCAAAAGCTAGGTTTGCTGAATCTGCTGGTGCTTCTGCGATTATAATCATCAATGATAAGCATGGTATGCATCTTATATGAAATCCGTCATGGCTTCTTCTAAAGTTCTACCTACAATTCTCTCCACTTATGAGTTATGACCTGTGTTGGAGTACCATGTAAGCAGCTGATGAGGTTATGGATGGGATTGGGCTCACCTCAGTGATTTGGTAGCACCAAGCATATACCTAACATAGTGGAAAAAATAACAGCAGAGGAGGATGGGAGGGGAAAAAAAAAGAAAAAGGAAAGGGAAAAAGGCAATAAGATTAAGGAGAAAGGAGACTGGCCCAGCCTACCAAAGCGGGCCATATCCCTTCCATCCGATAGCACATATTAAGCAGCCAGCTAAGTTAGGAGCTGCTCCTCAGTCCTCGCTGGCTATTATCAAAGCCCCAAGCCCCAGCTAAGTTAGGAGCTGCTCCATCAAAAACACACCCATTGCGATGGTTCCAAATAGTCCAAGATTTTTGTCTAAGTTTGACTAGATTTATGGAAAATATTAGTTACATTTTTATTTTCAGATAAAAATACTATAAAAATACTTCAATGATTAACCTAATAATACTTATTGCGCACCATAAATATTAGTAATCTCTTGTATATATTTGATCAAAGTTGAGTACGTTTGACTCCTTGATATGTGAGAACGACACTTAAAAAGGGACGGAGGGAGTAGGCAACAACTTAAGAACACTGCCTTTTGAGGTCTGTAGTTCTCTTTTTGTAAAATTAATCCATAGTCAGATTCGAGCATCTTATTTTCATTCCCTGCCTTGAGTTATATGATACTGTATTTATTGCAACCTCTGATTTTGATGTTCCAAACCGACCTACACCTATCGAATGATTGGAATTAAAGCCTTTGGTGGCATGAAATAAATCCTTGTAAGTGAACCGGTGTGGACCTATTAAAAAATCTTTATTTCATAAATTGTGATAACTACCTCTGATTGGCTCATCTCTTAGCATTAAACCAAAATCATTGGGGCCTTTGCAGACCCAACTTGTAATCTTGTTTGATTTGCTACTTTCATCCATGTCAAGGACACTTGTTATTTATGACGTATATAAGCTCATATGGCATGTTAATGTATATAGATGAGCACTTCTGTGGGGTTTTTTTACTTGTCTTCTGAGTTTTGACACATATCGTGCATCCACTTGCAGAGTTATACAAGATGGTATGTGACACCAATGAAACAAATTTAGATATTGGCATACCCGCTGTTCTTCTGCCAAAAGATGCAGGCTCTTCTTTACAAAATTCTATCTCAAGTGGTGAAGGTAAATTGTGTGTCTTCAGTTCCATGCTTTTTTTTCTTTCAAAAAGTTCCATGCTTTTTGGTCATCCCTGTGAATACATGGGTGCCTATGTTTGTTTAGCTTTTCATATCATATTTTTACCCAAAAAAAAAAAAAAAAGGAAAGCTTTTCATATTTTTGGTGACTTGAGAATTGGAAGCTTATCTTAGTGTAAGATAGCTAACAGGCTATGTTTTCCCTTTTTCTTGTCAGTCTTAGTGGAGCTGTACTCTCCAGATCGTCCTCTGGTTGATACTGCAGAGGTGTTTCTATGGCTTATGGCAGTTGGTACCATTCTTTGTGCATCATACTGGTCAGCATGGAGTGCCCGAGAAGCAGATATTGAACAAGAGAAGCTTTTGAAGGTCCTAAACCCCAAATCCTATTTGATTTCTTATTGCTAGTTTTGCAGACTTGAAAAGGACTGACTGACAATACTTGTATAGGATGGCCATGAAGTACCACCAAACTTTGAGGCTGGAGGTTCTAGTGGTACGGTAGATATCAACATGTTATCAGCAATACTGTTTGTGGTGATTGCATCATGCTTCTTGATAATACTCTACAAGCTGATGTCTCATTGGTTTGTGGAGCTTCTGGTGGTTATCTTTTGCATTGGTGGTGTAGAGGTGCGTATCATTCCATTTTTCTTTCTGGTATTGCATCTGTTTGAACTGTGCTTTTGTGCTTCCAAAACCTAAAATCACCCAAATGGTCAAATCCTGATGTGCTTTGATAATATGCTTTCGCTTTTGAGGGAACACTGAGGCACTTCCATCTTTATCTGTAAATTATTGTTTTTAGACATGTAAGAACTGTCACAAATTGACCAAAGAACTTTATGGTGGTTTTGGAATGACCAAGTGTGATGGTGTGTGAGTGTCTCAATGTCTTTCTGAGATAGCAATATGAATTATTATTGCTTCTACTGGTTGTTACTCAAAATATTTTATTGCCTTCCATTTCTTGAGCTCCTGTGATGTTTTTTCTTCTTCTGTGAAGGGTCTGCAAACATGTTTGGTGGCCTTACTGTCGATGTCAAGGTATGCTCTGTAATTTTTTTTTGTTTTTTTCCTGACTCAAGATGAATATTTAGAGTTCTTAGCTCCCTTTTATATCAGGTTTTACTGCTATGTGTATTTTTCTTACTGTTACTAAGTATAAGTTGTGGGATCTTTCAGGTGGTTTAAACCTGCTGCAGAATCGTTTGTGAAATTGCCATTTTTTGGAGCTGTTTCGTACCTTACATTGGCAGTTTGTCCATTTTGCATTGTATTTGCTGTTCTGTGGGGTGTTTATCGCCGATTGTCCTTTGCTTGGATTGGGCAAGACATACTTGTGAGTAGTTTTATTTTCAATGCCTTCTGTTGATATTAATCTGTTATGACTAATATCTTGTTTGGTGGCCTTTAGGGTATTACCTTGATAATTACAGTCATCCAAATTGTTAGAATACCTAACCTCAAGGTAATTATTCCTCTTAGTGTATGTTTTTCCTTCAGTTAAGCGATTGGTACTGACACCTGTTCTTGCCTGTTAACCTTCAGGTGGGTTCAGTCCTCCTGGGTTGTGCCTTCTTATATGACATCTTCTGGGTTTTTATCTCCAAGATCTTGTTCCATGAAAGTGTGATGATTGTGGTATGTATGAATGACTATTGTGATGTATGCTATTTGCTGTCTGCTAGACATCTAGTTTCTTCTATGGTTTGCTAGATATCTAGCTATGCATGTGGTCTGCTCGCAGGTTGCACGTGGTGATAAGACTGATGAGGATGGTGTACCCATGCTGTTAAAGATTCCTCGGATGTTTGATCCATGGGGCGGATACAGCATCATAGGATTTGGTGATATCCTTCTTCCTGGGCTGTTGGTTGCTTTTGCATTAAGGTGATATCTCAGAAGTAGAGGCTGGATAACAGTAATCAATTTTCTTCACATCTATGAGTCCTTATCTGTCAATAGTTATGAAATGCCTTTTATCACTCTCTCTTTAGGTATGATTGGGCTGCCAAGAAGACCTTGCAATCTGGCTACTTTTTGTGGTCAATGGTGGCATATGGTTCCGGTAATATATCAATACTTCCATTTTAGTTTTTAATTACTGTGCTGCACATTCATGTTCAATTGAAAAGCCATATCAGATGGATGAATGCAAGGAATACTGATAGAGGTGTTTCTGAGTGATGCATGTTGTGTACGAGCATCTGAAACTGCTATGCTTCTTGTACTTATATTGAAATGGTGGAATTAGAGAAAAAAGAAAAATTCTACAAGTACTGCTGCAAACGATAACAGTTCTTGATCCCTTTTTTTAAGATAATAATAATACATTTCTTCATCTGCCCCCCTTTTTGGTATATGGTTGCATCTTAGCAACTCGGCCTTGCAAATAGGATCACACAATTCCCTGCTGCTCATGGTTGCTGGTTACTGCACCATCTACTTTCTGAAATTTTCCGTTAATTTAAGTGCTATCTAACTCCAATAGCTTTCTGTGTATAAATGAAAGCTGCATGAAAGAAAAAGTTTGGCTTGCATCATTGCAATATGTTCTGTTGATGCACTGAATGCATATACCTACATCCTATTACCAAACCCACCTCGATTTGATTCAGAATTCAGTTGTGTGAATTTGATATCTCATTATGAATCACCAATAATATCGATGAAATTGCGCACATGCCTTTGACCTTTGACCATATATGGTGTCGAATATTAGACAGATATATGAAAAATTGGCTTCTGTTTTAGGTGGACTCATTAAAATGAATAATAGTTTCCATTGGTTATGCACGTTTTGCCAAAATCTTGCGTGCAGTATCATGATGCCGTTTCACCACCATAGTGTCCTTGACATACCGTGTTGTTGTTGCCCTTGTTAGGTCTCCTAATTACATATGTGGCCTTGAACCTTATGGATGGCCATGGCCAGCCGGCTCTCCTTTACATTGTGCCTTTCACGATTGGTAAGTGATGCCCTGCCCCTGACGATACTATCTACATGTAGGAAGGAGTATTTCATGCCATGTCTTCTGGATAATAGGCTTCTTTTTTTTTGTTTTAACAAATTACCAAATAAATTTGTGCAGGAACCTTCTTAGCACTCGGCTTGAAGAGAGGTGAGCTCAGAAACCTGTGGACGAAAGGTCAGGCCGAGAGAGTGTGCACGCACATGCACACGCACCCATCCCCGAAGGACTCGCCTGTTGCAGTCAGCTCGCCGCCGTCGTAAACAAGGCTAACCTTGGCCCTGGAGAATGCTGCTGACTACTCTCGTATATATAGAAAAAAAGAAGTTTCACTCACGGTTAGGGGTGCGCGATGTAATGGAAGAGTCTACTGATTTGCAATGAACCCTACATAGGATAAGGACCGCCCCTGATCGTGATCTTCGTAGGTTACGTTGTACAGTAGGTGGTGTATATTGTGTAGTATATATATGATCGAATGATGAGATGTGCTGCTATGACACTGGATAAAAGATGCGGGATGCATGCGTAGGAGCTGTTGTTATTTCCAAGCACTGCATCATGTGGGACTGAGTCCACCCACGGCTGTGCAGTGCAGTGCAGCTTCAATTAATCAAATCTGGCCTTCTCCTAATTTTTTTTTTTATTATTTGTGTATGGTTATGAGTGATACCTGGCGCATCATTTTGCGTGGGATGGGGGTGGGTCCCTACTACAGTTTCCGGTGGACATTGTTACTGATCTTATAAGGCGGGAACACGTGGCATGAGGCTGCTGGTTCTGTCAGTAAGCTGATGTGGCAAGAGGCTGCTGGTTTTGTCGGTGAGCTGATGTGACAGTCGTCAGTGTGTATTATTCACCATCCGTGTAATGGAACGGTAGAGGTGGGTCAGTGGGTGGGTGTTAAAATCAAGAGGAGGTGGAAGAAATACTGTGGCGAAGCAGGAGACAGTTTCCTTTTTCTATCGAAAAATCGAATGAATGAATATAGCCATAGGCAGCCGTGATTCATCTTCTTCTTCTAGTGCGGGTGCGGCTGCCTTTACATGATTTCCTGAGTTGTTTTTGGTGCAGGTGAGGTCGGGGGGTGGCGCGGTGTGCGGCCAGCGATGAAGCAGCGGCAGCCGTCCCAAGCCATCGCTGTCCTCCTTGTCCATGCCCTGTTCATTCTTCCTCTGGTCCTTGTATACATGTACAGGGCGGCGTCAGCTCCCTGCGTGCTTTCTGCTTGCCTAGCAATTAAATTGTCCTAAAGGCTAAAGTTTGGTTTGGTCGGCTTCCTTCACTTGTTGGCTAGTGCCCCTTGATATGATTCTACATGCCATGATCCACCTCTTTTTGACTGCTGTTACCCTAGTGGGTAACACTTAATTTCACCCACTAGCTACCCATCCGGTTTGCCATTATAACTAGCCCAATAAATTATGTTTCTTTAGTCACTGATCGAAGGAGGGGGTTAATAAAAAGGCGTTCTGACCAATATATCCGTGTGTCCCTCGGCTCTTCGGAGCATAAGTCCTGACTAGTTTTGATAAGAGTAGTAGTACATGATGTGAGGTATAAGTCCAAAACGTATTAGAACAGATGACACAAGATGTGAATTGCATTGCAACATATGGTCACGTAAATGTTTTCTGCTCCCTACATTTCAAACTATAAAATGTTTTTACTCTTCTAGATACGTAGCTTTTGTTATGTATATATGGCTGGAAACTATATGTATGTGTGTGATCAGATTGTTTATTTGTTTGTGATGTTTGTTAGTCCATAGTTAGGGTGGTGGCTGGTTTGTGGCTATCATTGATCAAGGGATTATTAGCATACTAATAAATAGTGTAGTGACACAACTAGAGACAGCAGCCAGATGAGCTCACAAAGCTAAGGATAAAGCACCCCCAACTGACCACTTATCTGTCCGCGTCTACCAACTGGAGCGAAGGCCACAACTTTCCAGAGCTAATTTAAGCTACATATATAGTCACAGTCCATTGACATACATAATTCGGTTTGGTTAAACCTAAGGCCCTACTAATCCTATCTTATCACCGTCTAAAACTAGTATATATTTGTTAATTTCCCATCCCTATGTTATCAGCAGCGTTTTGCACTTGTGTAGTAAAACCCAAATCAAAACTGCTCTATATAATAATCTCGTTCTGACATGCCATCTCCACCTCTGGCGCTGTTGAGGACACACGGACCAATTAAGAGTAAACAAATCTAACTATCTCAGCCACCATATATATAGGTCTGCACAATGAAGCCTGTCAGCCACTAATTAAGAAAAGCAACCAAAACCCTATCATCATCATCCACCAGTCGCCACTAATTGAGAAATTAGTGGCCTGGCAGCAAAAAAACAAACAACACAAATTAGTTTATGTGCAGGTAGCCGCGCTCAAGACAGGACCTTCAATTTCGTATACAATCAGGCTGCGGCTATAAAAAGATCTGGAAAGCCATCCCATCGCCTCACACAGCCATCTCCTCAGTCCTCACTCAGCTCAGCTCAGCTTAATTATATTAGCTAGCTCTCACACACAAACACACCCATCCAAGAAGCAAGCAATACAAAGAGATCGATCGACGATGGAGGGCAAGGAGGAGGATGTTCGCCTAGGCGCC
Organism: Chrysopogon serrulatus; assembly: GCA_015844335.1. Taxonomy (NCBI): domain Eukaryota; kingdom Viridiplantae; phylum Streptophyta; class Magnoliopsida; order Poales; family Poaceae; genus Chrysopogon; species Chrysopogon serrulatus. The sequence goes on from JADLZL010003445.1 coordinate 167,788, forward strand.
AACCGCTACTCTGAGCGTCAGCCCATCGGCACGGCGGCGCAGGGCACGGAGGAGAAGGACTACAAGGAACCCCCGCCGGCGCCGCTGTTCGAGGCGGAGGAGCTGACGTCGTGGTCCTTCTACCGCGCCGGGATCGCCGAGTTCGTGGCCACCTTCCTCTTCCTCTACATCAGCATCCTGACGGTGATGGGCGTCAGCAAGTCGTCCAGCAAGTGCGCCACCGTCGGCATCCAGGGCATCGCCTGGTCCTTCGGCGGCATGATCTTCGCGCTCGTCTACTGCACGGCGGGCATCTCCGGCGGCCACATCAACCCGGCCGTCACCTTCGGCCTCTTCCTGGCGCGGAAGCTGTCGCTCACGCGGGCGCTCTTCTACATGGTCATGCAGTGCCTGGGCGCCATCTGCGGCGCCGGCGTCGTCAAGGGCTTCCAGCAGACGCTCTACATGGGCGCCGGCGGCGGCGCCAACTCCGTCAACCCGGGCTACACCAAGGGCGACGGCCTGGGCGCCGAGATCGTCGGCACGTTCGTGCTCGTCTACACCGTCTTCTCCGCCACCGACGCCAAGCGCAGCGCGAGGGACTCGCACGTGCCCATCCTCGCGCCGCTCCCCATCGGATTCGCCGTCTTCCTCGTGCACCTGGCGACCATCCCCATCACCGGCACCGGCATCAACCCCGCACGCAGCCTCGGCGCCGCAATCGTCTACAACAGGTCCCACGCATGGAACGACCACGTGAGTTGATCGATTAGCTAGCTGCTGATTCTTCTTCCTCATGATTTCCATTCCATCTCTCAAATTATTCTCAACAAACGTATATGCAATTATTCCTGCAGTGGATCTTCTGGGTTGGGCCCTTCATCGGCGCTGCTCTCGCCGCCATCTACCACGTGGTCATCATCAGGGCCATCCCCTTCAAGAGCCGCGACTAAGCATACATACTTGCAAGGGAGGCTCCGCCTTAGCTTGTTATTACCAACAACGACCCAATCAATCAAGCAACAATAATCAGAAAATGGAGGATCATCGTTAAGTTAGCTATATGTATATCCATGCATGTCTTGTGTTATATGTGGTAGTGATGCGTGCTCGCTCTTTCCTTCGCTGTCCTCTCATCTACTAGTACTGTAATTGTATTATCTATATCCGATCGCCACCATGCTATGTTTGTGTGAGCTAGCCAGTGTGTGATAAGAATTGAAGGCCGGTGTTTCTTGATTGCGCCTTCTGCTAGCCATCAATCTCTGCATGCAATTAATGAAAACTTGTGAGTTTTGTTTTTAGTTTTCTCACTTGGAGTTTGTTTTGGTGAAGTGAACTAATTAAGCGTGCTACCATACCCTACGTCGATTCCTCCCTTCCTTATATGTGCTTTGTTGTAACATATATAGTCTCTTCAACTCAAATTCAAGTGTATGCCAATAATAAAAATTAAGAACAAGACTTCCTGTTTATGACGATATTGTACCCAGTACCGATTTGATGTGTCTAAAAATGTTGTGATACATTTACAGAGTCTGGGTGGCTCCCTGGATTAGTCGTAACATCAAAAATCAAAGTTAACGACAGTTATATTTATATATATGTATACCTATATATACATTACATGCTGGAATTTGTCAAATGGTGCTTGGTTTTTTTTTTTTTTTGGGCGATGAAGACCATATATCTTCTTTTAATAGCGGATAAGGTTGGATAACAAAATTTAGCCCATCGTCAAAACCAAATGCATGACGCCATGAGTCATAAGCAGTGCTATCATATTTTTTTCAATGATAGTACTAGTACACCTAGCTATATATACATGCACATACACTCTCCTTACCTCTTGTTTTTTTTTTTTTTTTTTTTTTTTGAGAGGATAGCAAGAGTGTGCCTCTCCTTACCACCTCTATGAGCTGACTAAATTTGTAGACGTCGAAATTGATGAAGTTACCATAGACACACCATTGTTAATTAACGGGTACATGTTGTTTATTACTAAAAGAATAGCACTATTAAAATCTAGAAAAATACAAGTATCTATAATGAATCAAATAATTTAAATCTCGTAGACAGGTACACTCAATATGCCAATCACAGAATAATACACACCCTTTAGGCTTAAATATATTCAGAACTTGGAGAACGCAGTATGCTTATAAGCGCCCAAGGTGACTATTATATTTGGTGCCTATCGGCACTAGCTCTTAAAAGTACTACCGACCATTTTGGAAATTTCGTGCACATGAAGAATCGTTTAATTTTATTTATGAAATGATCAATTCTATTGGCATGGTTGGGATTAGTATAGTTTATATTGGTATTATTGAAGAGGAGAGCAAGAGAGTCAGTGAGAGGTCGCTGTCAGAGTAGGGATTGGCAATGGCTCTGCTCCACTATGCTGTGTTTTTTTTTTTTTTTGCTTTGGCGGCACTCCTCATATCCTGCAAAGCATGTAAGACGGCATGCTCTTATCAGTTAGTATCACCTAGACATATATATATATAATATATATAGTGATATATTGTGATGTCACGTTTCTGGTCTACCGGAAAGCAAGCACCATCAAAGAAAATAAAATGAAAAGTGAGCACCAGTTACCGTGGGCATTGTTCAAACTTGGCGCATTTTTTTTAAAGATTCATGCATGTATGAGTTGAGTTCTTATGGGCGTGATTGGTTGCAGAGAGGATGGAGACCGGGGACGGAGAGCCGGTCCAGGACGAAGGAATGCATGCTTAAATCATATACCTAGTCGTGTTTGGTTGTATTTATTGTTAGTCCTGTATAAGACGAGATCTTGTTTGGTTACCTGCATGCAATGAAGTTATGAGTGTATGACACATAGGCCCTTGCATCATACCTGTATAATATCATCCTGTGTCGCGAGGGAAGGTGAAATTGAGAAGACGAAGTCGTTCGGGATGGTGGAGGGTAGAGGAACGAAACGATACATGCAAAATGCACGAGGAGAGCAACCAAAACACAGTAGAGCAGATAGAAAAAACAAGATGAGCAATCTTGGTTCAGGCAACCAATCAATATGCTTCATTCAAACATGAAAGCACTACGGGGAAAATACATGAAAAATGTATGTATGGTCGGTTAAAAGGCAACCGGGGAAAATCACCCCGGGGGCTAGCTAGGGTATGTTTTTCATTCGAGAATTTCAAGTTTCCAAAGAGTGAAAGTTTTTTTTTGCGTATCAAAGTACAGATACGCAGACATTCCCTGCAGCGAACGCACTTCCAAAACCATCTTAATATTCATATCCTCGGTACTCTGTAGTTTCACATTTGTGTTTGGTTCAGCATAGACACGGGTACTACCTTTGGCCAAAAATACTTTTACACTTATGGCGTTCCATGTTTTCATGGTCCAACTTAAGTCTATTTTTCTATGTGACTGACTTATATATGTAATTACATACGAGATTATGAAAGTGATTTTTCAAGATAAATTCCACACACTTTATGTTTCCAATCTAGACATTTCAAAAGTTGTCTATGGTCAAAGTTTTAAAATTTGACCAGTTTTTAAAGAGTTAATCAAATAGACTCTTTTTGTTAGAAGCCCAAATAGACTGTATATATGGCTTCCAGCAACCAAAAGCCCAAAACTACTACAATAATTGGGAGAAGAGAAACACCACTAGATGGACAAAAAAAAAAATAGTCATTGATTGAGTTGTGTCGCTGGGCCTTCATGGAAGCAAGGTCGGCTATTTGAACCCAATTAATGTAGGCCCATCTTGTGTCACACCAACCCGCAAGCCCATCTTGTTAAACATTGGCAGTCTTGTTGCTTTGTGAGCACCTGAGTCAGGTCAAGACTTAACCCGAAGAATGAGAACACCTGGGTTCCAAATCTGGGAGCCGTGGGCGCGGGCGGCAAGGCTGCCGCTCGCCGCCGTCGCCGCCTCGCCCGCCCGACAACGCGCGCCGCTCGCCGCGACGCCAAGGCCGGGCGCGCTTCGGGCGCGCTGCGCTAGCGGCGCCCGTGCTTTGCCGCCCGCTGGCCGCGCCTTGGCCAAGCGCCTTTGCCGGCGCCGGCATTACAGCCGCTCCAGCGAGCTCTTGACTGGGAGTTAAACTAGCTGCCTATTGCCTAGTTCGCATGAAATTTGGGACATTTTACTCCCGCTCGGGCCCACCCGCTGGGCGCCGCCGGGCGCCTGGGGGGTTGCAACGCGCCGCCGACGCTTTGCCCGCGCGCCGCTCCAGCTGCTCCTCTTCCCCCCCTCCCTCCCCCCTCCCTTCTCTCGCGTTGTCTCTACTTCTGGTCAGCACAATGGAATGAGAAAGATGAAGGGTATTTGGGACATTTGTACTGATCGGGCCCACACGTCAGGGGTTGCAAACGCCGGAAAATGAACGGAGGACGGACGGAATGGCCTGGAAGAGAAAAATTTATCGAACTTGTACGCTGCTGATAGATTGAACTTTTGAGGTCCTTTGGTGAGATTAACTTTTTTAATGGCATACAAAGAAAACCCTCAAGAATGAGAACACCTGGGCCAAATCTTGGTGGGAAGATTTCACCACTGGGAGTTTAACTAGCTGAGCTATTGCCTAGTTCGCATGAAGTTTCTTTTATTTCGATGGGAAGAGAAGCTAGAATTAGCAAAACCCCAACAGAATGTGAATGGTACAAATTACGTACTGTACGTCCTAAGATTGGAAGGGTATAAATGTACCATTTCCTTTTTTTTTTCCTCTTTTTGATATTTTTATATTCAAAAAAGGCCCATGACTTTTCCTTTTTGTTAGCTCTTCTGATGAATCCTCCTGACGATGTTTAGGGCAATCATTACTGAATTGAGCCCTTATGACACAAAATTAAATAATTTGCTGGAGGTGACAAGAAGGCAAGGTAGCATTTCTCCTGGGCCCCGGTCCTTTGCAAATTAAATCTAAACTGTCGGCCAAGACAATAATCTTTTGATTGGCCTGTGTGCTTGGTAATGATCACTAGGCATGGCATGGCATGGCATGCCGGCCGGCCAAGCCTTTTTAGTCACAAAGCACGCCAGACATCATCCTCTTGTATATGCACCATCATGTCAGCTCAAAACTACAGTTCCTTTGCATGTATATGTAGTACTCCCTCCGTCAAAAAAACTCGCTTCCCGAGAAACAAAGCAATTTTTATAAATAATAAATATCATCAATTAGTATCATAATTGTATATCGGAAAACGTAGTTTTTTAACAAATTTATTTGGAGATATCTCATATTTTTGGTTGACTAACACCCAAAACGTCATCCTTTTTGAACAGTACATCTCAATTTGGTTGATGAACACAAGACTACTAGTTGCTGCAGCCTGCTGTAACCTTCTGATACTCGTGCATAGATACAGAGATTTAGTTCAGTTCATGGATGAATCTGCCAGCTATAGATGGCTATAAGGCCTGAGGCCCATGAGAACGTTGTTTGACGTTTTGGCTCTGCAACTGTTGCAACATTTGTAGTGGAGCTGGAAGCCCTCAAATAGCCCCTCCTCTAGCTCTTTCAGTTTCTTGGTTGTTTGTTGCCCGAGTCAAAATTGGTTTCTGCTTTTGCTACAGTATGCTAAACGTGTCTAGAAGGAACGAGCCAGAGCCCCTGAAAGGCTGAAAGCTATGGCAAAAAAAGACTTCAGGATGAGAATACCAAATAATACTGTATTCTCAATTCTCATATATTTGTATAATATCTAGTTAGATTAAACTGTGTGCCGTGCATCAGCATCGTCGCTGCTGCTGTTTTTTTTTTCTTGGTTGCTAATCGTCGCTTTATCACTTGCCTAGCTTGCTTTGATCGGATGCAACATCGCTGTTAACTTGTTATCCCTTCACTGTTAAGAGACTTTCAATGCCACTTTATTTTCTTCTACTCCATTGACTTGCTAGTAGTTGCTACCATTTCATTTTACTTAATTTATTATATATTTTCTCCGCCCTCCTCTTCTCCCCTCTTGCCTAGCTACCTATGGTCATCCAAATAATTAATAATCAATGATCCGTTGACTTGGTACATCTGATCTGCTAGCTTTACACATGCAGTTCTTTAGCCACATAGCGGGCATGCACTACAAGAGTACTCCCTCCTATACAAGTGTCACTGCAGGGTGCTGGTCAGTCAAATTTTCTTATGTTTGACTAAATTTATAAAAGATATTAGCAATATTTTTGTCTCCAAATAAATTTATCATAAAAATAGATTTAACGATGTACCCATTGATATTAATTATGTATCATAAATATTAATATTTTTAATATATATTTGATTAAAGTTGAATGAATTTAACTTCTTGGTAAGCGAGAACGAGAAGACTGAGGGAGTACCTATTAACCTAGTGCTTTAGTTATCATCGGTGCTACTCTAACAAGTCGTTATTCTCATTTCTTTAAGTATATCTAGATGCATAACGAACATTATCTACTTAAAAAATCAAAATGATTTGTAATATAGAAAGTATACAAATCAATATCATTTGCATAATCAAACTAACAGCAGGAAAATATGTATGGCGTTCTTGTCATGATCCTGCCACTTGGTCGGCAGAGCAGTATACATAGCAGTGCTTTTCATAGATATCGCCAAAAGTCCAATGCATCATTTCACTTTGTTCAAAAGGTAGAGGGAGACAAGCAGGGGACTTAGGAGAGGATTACGGTCTATCAGCACACAGCCCTCCTGTCTGTTTTCTCTACACAGAAGATGCAAGCTAATAAGATTACACTGGTAGCTTTTCATCACTGCTAGCTCATTATTCCACATGCCTTTTGAGGAGATTAGCAATAATAACACAAGAGGGAAGAAGCTTATTATAATGCCTTTTGAGGCATGCGTTCTTCTTCCACATGCCTTATTTATCATCTCAACTGATTTAGAGATCTAGTGAACATTCAGACCATGTGCTGCTTTCACGGCAGTAATAATTAACAAGCTAGTTTGGTTAAACAAGAATTCGAACTGCAAAAAGTTGAACAAAATTTATGTTTCCTTGCAGCCGACTAGCGAAGCGTGCATGTCCAACTTTCTCCTATCTAAAATAATAATAAATAGGAGTATCATCTAGCTTCTATGTCACCTGTCGGTGCTGCACTCAGCTCTCTCTCTATTTTTTTTTTCTTGAGTTGAAGTCGGGCAATAAGGAAGAGGATGTTTATTTGTCAGTACGTGTACTTTGATGCATGACGCCTCTGCAGCACGATAGATAAGGACAAGTATTAGAGCATGGAACAAAATGCAGTTTAACTAATTAGGTCTGCAGTAGAGCCTCCATGTTTCTACTAATTATTATTAGGTCCCCAATAGAGGGGCTCCACGTTCCCCATGAGTCATGGTCGTGCCCGCGATTTTTTTATTCTTGTCAAAAATGCTAGATTAGGAGCTTTTACTGGGAACTTTTAGAGATGCTCTATAAATTTAGTTAATAAGAATTTGAATTGAAAATTTTTTGAACAAAATTTATGTTTCCTTGCAGCCGACTAGTCGAGGGTGTCCATGCCCAACTTCCTCCTGAGTATCATCCTCATCTGGTCGTTTGCGTTAAAGTGGCGTGGCGACTAGCTTCATTCTCTGTCTGTCGGTGTTTTTCTATCTCGAGTTGAACGGAGGCAATAAAGAGGATGTTTATTTGTGATTAACGTGTACTTTGATGCATGACGCTGCTGCTGTTGCACGATAGACATGGACAGGTATTTAAGCATGGAAAAAAAAATGACGTTTAACTAATCAGATTCTCCATACTATTATGATGGGAAGACTTGAAACAATTATAATTTTGATGGTGGGAAATGTTTTATCATAACATAACAAGGGAACATATTAATTCAAGCCTTATTTGGAGAGGGCAGCAAAGCAACCTAATGATTTAAACTGGATCTTGGATCAAACTTCATACTAAAGGTTTAACTAAGTCCTGTCATTGACAACGTGTATTTATAATCCTTGGAGGATATATGGTCTGGTGCTACATCTTAACGGGTTGAATACTGTGCACTGTACAGTGTACTAATAACTGTAGTGATTCATTTTTCACAGGAAAAAAAATTCATACATGTATAAGATAACTTAGAACAAACCGATTTCTATGGATCATGTGGATGCGATGGACATTTTTGGAGCTGTATATGAGACTAGAGAAGAGTAGCAATAGCAAGAGAAGGTAAAATGAAATGTGGTTGCACCCGATCTGAAATGGGCACTTCAACTCCCTCCATCCAAGGCTCCAAGTCCAAAAAGGATACTACATGTTTTCTTTTGATGAGTAAGAGTAAGAGAACAGCTTTCTTCGATCCTCTTTTTTTTGGCTGCTGATACGTGATAACCTCCCTTATTTATTAGTTGTTCCTCCTCACTTAAGAATTAGGATTCCTATGTGTGGTTTGGTATTAAGCTAACAATTTAAAATAGATGAGATATTTCCTTGCCATGATGTGATTCCACTAGGATCATGAAAGGATTGGAGAGGATGGGAGAACCCTGTTGCAGTGAACCGTACGTATGTTGAGCTAGGTTAAGCATGCATCTAAAACAAGATTAGCATTAGGCAGAGTTCCAAATTTTTCTTTCCTTGTTTTTTCTAAAAAGGCTCCACAATTTTTTGTGCACGAGAGATAGGAAAACAGAAAAATGCAATATTTATATCTCTAAATAATTTTGTTAAAAAACTAGATCCAAAAACGTATGCGCAGTGTTATGATAAATGGATGATATTTATCTGGTTACTCCAACTACGATCTCTTTTGATAGGATTGGTTTCTCCAAAACGAAGTAGTTGGAACTATGTTTTGATGGCTTCAGCTTTTAGCTTTGAAATGAATTTGACTTCACTGTTTTTTTTTTTTTTTTTTTGCTTTATTTAGAAATCTTTGGTAGAGCTTATAAGACAATAATGAAGAAGCACTTACAAAAGCTTTGACAAAGAGAACTTAAAGGACTATCAGCGGATTTTATAAGAATCTAATAATAGAAAATCATCTCATAATCTCTTGGAAAAAAAAAATCCAATTGAAAAGGTAAAATCGCACTGTTCAACTGTTTATTCTTAAGACATAACCCGTACTGTTTTTAAAACTAAAAAACTGTTCACCCGGGACTGTTAGAACATATAGATAATTTAAAATACTGGTCTCTAGAATGAAAATACAGGATGAGGATATCATAGATTATTCCACTCAAACAAAAGAGGGCGATCGAGTCGGCGAGGCTCATCCGTTGCGGGTACTACTACCAGGAGATCGTCCGGAAGAAACAGACAATTCCACGTGTCAGCGTGGACCCCGCCATGACGTGACGCCGTGACGGAAACTCCATCCACTCCCGTCCCGTGCCGTTTCTCCCAAAATCCATATCCGCTTCCAAACCCATTTCCATTCATTGAGGCGCGTGTAAAACTTCACAGGCCTTCGGTCAAACAAAATTTCGCTGTATTTTGTCCAAAATTCAAATACTAGTATACTATTTGTTTGGTATGCACTAGGTATAAATTCAAATATATACACAGCTGCGAATACAACGCGTGAGTGAAAGAAAAAGAGATAGTAGGCGGCGCCTGAGCCTCTTCTCCTCCCGCGGCCCAAACCAAATTTGCAACAACCAAAAAAGAAAATAAAATAAATCGCGGCCTTTTTTCTTTCTTCTTCGTCTTCCTTGCACCTTGCTCTTCTCTCTCTCTCTCCTTTCCTCCGTGAGTTGCGTCTCCACCTCTCCTCCTCCCCCTTCCTTCCATCCTCGTCTTCCCCACCCAATCCAACCCCTTCCTCCCCCGTCCGGTCCCCGAGGCTGGCTGTGGCCGCCGCTCCAGCTCCGGGTCTGGCTCGCAATCCAGCCCCCAATCGCTCGGGAATGCCGCCTCCTCGCCGCGGCCCCAACCCCGCCCTAATCCCCACCCCGTCGCCTCCGCATTAGCCATTTCCCCACCAATCCCTGCTCCCTCCTCGCGTTAGGGTTAGGGCACACCCCATCCCCATCTATCTATCAATCTATCTATCTATTGCGACTGCGGCAGACCGAAGGACATGGACGAGTACCACCACCACCACCACCGCATGGGCGCCGCCGCCGACTTCCGCCGCGACCTCGAGGACCTCGTCTGCGACCACCTCGGAGGCTGCTTCTCCCCGCCGCCCTCCTCCTCCTCCTCCTGCTCCGCCGCCGCGGGGGAGGCGCCGCGGACCATGAGCCCGACGGCGAGGCCGAGACGTCGGCGGCGCGCAGGCGGAGGCGGGAGTCGCGCCTCCTCAGCCGCTGGGTCGCGCGCCAGGCCGAGGAGGTGCTCTCCTCCATGGAGCGAGAGGTCGAACGCCGCAACCGCGAGGCCGAGCTCCTCGCGCTCGCGCGCCTCCACCCGGTCTCCACCCTCGATCCCTCTCCCTTCCTCCTCTCCTCGCCGGCCGCGCCGCCGCTGCGCCCGCAGGCGCCCTCCCCCGCCGCGCCATCCTCGCTCCTGCAGATGTGGCGCGAGCTCGAGCACCGCCGCGGCGACGCCGCCCACCCCTTCGACCGCGAGCCCTCCCCGGACAACGCCGACCGCGACCGCGAGCGCGTGCGCCAGATCGCGCGCCGCCTCACGGACACCGCCGACGGTCCAACCGCCGCTGCCGCAGCCACCGCCACCGGGGAGTGGCTCGGCGAGACCGAGAGGCAGAGGGTCAGGCTCGTAAGGGAGTGGGTGCAGATGGCCAGCCAGCCACGCGACTCCCGTGCGGGCACACGCAGGGACGAGCCTGCCGCCGGCGCCGACAGGGACAGGCGAGGGGAGCCTCCTCGGCTACGAGGCCGGCAGGCACGGTTGGATGTCATCAGCCGGATGGCCAGGGAGCGTCAGCGCGAGCTGCAGGGAATATCAGGGTACCATGTTGTGTCGGAATTTCCTCGCCGCAGCCGCAATCGCATCCAGGTTGGAAACCTCGCGGCATTGCATTGCACGGACAACTTACCTGTGATGCCATGCGTGCCGGTTTGTGAAATCTGTGCCTTTCATCACAGGGACTGCTTAGGGGAAGGTTCTTGAGGAATGGAGCGCTTCCAATTGAAGAGGAGCGAGCACCATCTGTGGCAGCGAGGGAGCTCGGGCAGTTGAGGCAGAGCCATCGTATGCCCGCCTTGAGGTTAGCATCCCTTTCGATAATACAATTCAACTCTTTATGGTAATTGGACCTATATATTTTGATGATTCTATAATCTACTATGTCATTACAAGTATGTGCCTCCATGCACTTTCAGTGCTAATGGAACTCTTGGCTGGATAGTTCAATCACATCATTTCCACCCCTTCTGTACCACAGAATGTTGGGGAGAAATCACTGCATTATCTATGTTATTATTTTGATAATTCTGATGTATGAGGTTTGGAAATGAGAATGGATGCTAATTCCCACTCCCTTCCATTATTATAGTATAGCCTAGGACCCAGTTGTACAGCTTCATTTGTGTTTGTGGTCCCTTGACATCCTGGGGGTGTCTCTGGACAACACATTCCTGAGTCCACTAGCACATTGCTCATTTGCCTTGTTTTCCTTATCTTCAGCGGCAAGTGTTTTACCAGGGTAAAAACGTAGCTTCCTGTTGGTATTCTGATCCATGTCTCTCAAGGATCTTTAGTACTATCATAACTTCTGTACTGTTGCTACTCCTAGAAACAATTATTCGATAGCCCATATTCGTGCTAAAAGTCTAGAAAGTAAGGATTAGGAGTTGTTTGTTTCAAATTTCTCCATTGGTAAAGACATAAGTCTGAAATTAGGGGAATGTGTGCTTGTAAGCCAACTGAAAGTATTGTTAATCTGTCTGTCGCATTGCCAGATATTATTACAGTGTAGTAAAATAGAATGGAGATGCTCTTTTTTGTTAGACAGGACCTTTTCAAATACCTACGGTATTTAATTGTCTCAAGTCTATCAAGCTACTCCATCATGCAATTTGTGCATAGTTTCTTAGTGGAGCCAATGCCACTGAAATTACTTCTAAAATGAACCAGCAACTGTTTATTATGGTTGCTGTGTTACCAGTTCTCTAAAGGAAAACCGTAGGCTAGGTTTCAGGTGCTACTGTTGCTAATTATACTGGTCCTTCTGATGGCAGATGATTCTTGTTCTATACGTTATAGACTATTCACCAACCAAATAGGCTTTAAATGCTACTGCAAACTCCTATTGATTGTATTGACTAGCATACTCTGGAACCTCAGGTCCCTGAACTGAGTCCAGCCTCTGCATGTCTTACTGTAGTTTGATGGTGGTACCAACTATCTTGTACCTACCACACCCGCTCGTCAAGCTATATCTCTTGTGCTGTTTTAGTTACCCTTGTTTTCTGCTGAAGAGAATCCTCTTCTTATTCAGAGTACAAATAGCATTAGATGACAATATGGTCCTCTCTTTTAACAGTGGAGCTATTGATCTTTTTCATGCAATATGTTTTTGATGTACAAGTGATTGACTCATGCAAACAAGGCATTACACATCTTTTTATTAGTATCAGTTCCCAATTCTGATGCATTGGTTCTATGTATTTAATTGTGCTGCTCCAATTCCTTCATTCCATTGTTATTCCTTATACCTTGCTACATCTAAAGTCCTACAGCAAGGGTCATTGCTTTATTTATTTATTTTTTTGGCAAAGAAGCAATCTTGTAGTATATTTATACTAGGATAGCATCTCTTGATTACTTGACATTTCCTTCTTGTGATCCTTGATGCAAAGATATATAGAATTGGTCAAAGTTAGAAATGATTGACTGCTTCATCCCACTGGTGAACTTTTTCTGTGACTGGAGGGATTTTATATATTTTTTTAAAAAAGGAATACATAATATTATTTGTTTCAGAGCGGTTAAAAGAAGAGAAAGGGTTACTATCGGTGTTTATGTTCTTGTGACTTCTATCTATTTCACAAGACTAGAGGACTAAATATATAATATGGGTCTTCTTGTACTGCTGGCAGGCTTGACGACCTGACAGTTCCAAATGCCAAACTGAAAGTTCAAAGTCTCTGTAGTATGTAGTTTATTTTTAAGTTAAATATAAGGTTTTCACTACAATTAACGATATATTGGCCAACATGGTAGTTTCTACACAATATCAACTTGCATCTTTAGTGCTCGAAAAACTGAATCCAAATAACATGAAACAGAGGCAGTACTTTCTGTCCCCTACTGTGTTTCAGAGTTTATTTTAGGTGTGGCATTAAGTTTCACATGAGCTGATGCAAAAAAAATCTGCAATGGGTGTTTACATGTGCAATTTACATCTCTGGATGCTTGTGTTCTATGACAAGTCCTTATCAATTAGAGCTTTTGTTTTGTGATACTGTATGTAATTTTTTGTACCTTTTTCAGATCAGAGAGTGTTGCAAGTAGTCAAGATGTTAGCCAATCTGATGCTTCTGTGGCTGAGAGTGTTAGATTACTAGGTAATGATGAATCTCAGCAAGGGGCTGATGTGGCTTTTACTGATAGTGAGGATACCACCCAAACATTGCTGGAGAATGTGGATTTACAGGAAATGGGTGCAGATCGTGCTGAGGCACACTCACCAAGTTTACCTTTGGATGGCATGGTTGTGATGCAAGAGTCTCTAACTCAAGGTGATAACATGCGACAAGATGAGACAGAAGATGACACGGGATTCTGGCAGTCATCTTTGGATGGCAGGCTTGATAGGTGGCCCAGTGAGATTGATGAAGGTGCTGACAGAACTTGGGAAGATAATGCAGAGGACTTACACAGTGGAACTGTGGAGGATGATGACAGGGAGCATGGTCATCTACAAGAAGAGCATGATGGATGGCATGATGACGAGTCTCATGGTACCATGGAGAACTGGCAAGATGATTACCAAGATTCTGCTCTTGATACAGGTCCCATTCCTAGGACCGAAAATAGGTTTATCCCACCTGACGATGACAATGTGTACAGCATGGAACTTAGAGAATTACTTAGCAGGTATTTTCCACCTTCAGTGTGGTATCTCTCTAAACGTCTTTATTTTCCATCTATTTTTATTCTCAAGCTATTTCATGTTTTGAATTGCCAGGCGAAGTGTATCCAATCTTCTTAGTAATGGTTTTGGTGAAAGTTTGGAGCGATTAATAAGGTCATATGTTCAACGGCGTGGTCATAGTCCCCTCAACTGGAATCTTGATGCAGCCATGCCCCCTTCAAATGCACCAAATGCAAATCAGGAACAAGAAAGGAATCCTGAAACTCGGCAATTCCAGGGTCCTGTCAATAGACCTGCCCTTGTTATCCCTCCTCCACCTTTGCCACCGCGACAGCCATTATGGCACAGAGAACTGCGTCATAACAACTGGAGCAGCAGACACAGGGTACATGCAGATCCTGTGCGTTATCTTATCATTCAATAATGGAGTTTTTGTATAGAAAAGGAAAATAAACTTTTCTACTAGTGTGCTGAGTCAAATCAAAAAATAAAAAACAGGATCATATTTGCAGTCATGCCGTGGGTTTAAATTTGCTTGAATATCTTGTGTTATTTATGTTAATTAAAAGATTTACGTCTGAGGATTCATTTGATTTGTATTCTTGCAGGAATGGGATGCTATTAATGATTTAAGAGCTGACATGGGTAGACTTCAGCAAGGGATGAGCAGCATGCAGAGGATGCTGGAAGCGTGCATGGACATGCAGCTGGAATTGCAGCGTTCTGTGAGACAAGAAGTGTCAGCTGCCTTGAATCGATTTGCAGGACCTGAAGGTTGGACATTTATTTTTCTTTCAACATTATGATTGTAGTACTGTTCCTATATCTAATATGAACAATGATTTGCACCAAACCTGAAACTTCTTTTCATCATTTGCTTAGCAAGTTTTTATTTATTTCCTAGTGACTATTACCATCAATTGAGGTCCACTTGTTTTCTGTACCCCTTTTTTTTCCGGGTTTCGATTTATTGTGCAGGTATGCATGGTCGGTCTTACTAAACTGGTTGGTTGCTTGTGTTTGTCAGGATTCTCGATGGATCTGTCTGAAGATGGATCAAAATGGAATCAAGTGAGGAAAGGAACCTGCTGCGTATGCTGTGATACGCAAATCGATTCTCTACTGTACAGGTGGGTACACATCGCATTTCAGGTTCCTTGTGCACAAGATGGTGTATGTCTGATGTGTGATTTGTAATGCTTTAAACCTTTTGTATGGTGATGGCAGGTGTGGGCACATGTGTACTTGCTCGAAATGTGCAAATGAGCTAGTGCGCAGTGGTGGCAAGTGCCCGCTCTGCCGGGCTCCCATCGTTGAGGTGGTCCGCGCATACTCGGTAATGTAAAGTGGTGGAAGATACAGTCAGTAGGAAAGGAATAAGTTAACGGCAAGTGAAGTTTTGCTGCAAGTGAAAAAAAGCTTGTTCAGGAAAAGGGTCCCAACCAAAAAAAAAAAAAAAAAAAGAGCTCTCGTTTTGCTCCTTCGTTCTTCTCCTTCTTTGTGTATGTATAGGGGAGGCTACTTACGTTGCCTGCATATTCGTTGCCTTGCTGCTTGCGTCGCCGAGACACAGGCAGCAAAGGGCGTGCCATTGATTTTTGGAAGAGCTTGCGTTGGGAAGGGAAGGTGTCTCCAGTGCAAGCTGTTTCACTGTATATTTATACACTGACTAATCCTCAACCGAAGCAGACACCAGCAATGCATTGATATATACCAGGTTCCTTGATTACTCTCTGGTCCTTTTTTCCCCTCCCCGTGAGCATTGAGCTGTGCTGTGGCTTATTGTTTGGTGCGTACAAATAGATATGCTACTGGTGGGTGTGTAGCTTTCAGCTTCCTTTGCTTTATTGTACCTGCGACGCTCTCTTTCTCATGCATGGTCCGTGCTGTTTCCAATTGCTGGTGTGTACGCTACACAGGATGTACGTACATATGAAAAAAAAAATATATGCTGTACGTACATACACGTCTTTCGCACCCAGCAACAAGCATGGCCTGCAAGAGGCGTTTGCTGGGCTTGCCCGGCTTGCAATGGCGACGACGTTGGGGCTGGGCTGGGCTGGGCCGGGCCGGGCCAAACAGACGATAGTTTCATTACTCACTTTTAAGATCCGTGCTGCCTGACATGAGGCGGGAAGGTCGATGCCAGTGCCCAGTAGCCACGAACACGACTCCACGAGTGGTGGGTGCTCCCTTCATTCCTCCGTGTGTTGGCGCTCCCCGTCCGCTCCACATCTCACATGTTCACTCTCCAATTCTCCATCTTCATTCTTCGTTGTAGCAGCTCAATGAGTCATCAGTAAAAATTCTATAGCGTGCTTGGATTCTTGGCTAACCTCACTCCTTCGAGACCTTGCTTGGAAAGGCTACACAAATGGTAAGCGAAAGATACAAACATAATATCACTCTCTCCGCCCCTTTTTTCTCCCTTCTCGTGCGTTCTTCCTCCTCTACTCGTGCGTGGCCATTCTGTCCTAGCCACCCTCCTGACCACCGGAACACCGCCTCGCGGTGACCTCATCATTGCTTCCACCTGTCCTAGTCCTGTCGTCTTCGAAACGGGATAGAAACTTCATCGCCCATTCACTATGTAATAAAGAACCCTAATGCTGCCCTCCCGCTGTCCCCGCCATCTGGCTGGTCTGACCGGTGACGTCTTCAAAAACCTTCATCGCCAAAACCTAAAAGCTGCCCTAAGCCTGGCCATGAGATGACTCCCCAAAACCTTTTCTAAGCCTGGCCATGAGATGTACTGACTTCGAAACCCTAGCCGCCGTCACATTTGGTTGCGGGTGCGGGCGCGGTCAGTCCCGGGCGTGATAGATTGTTTCCTATTCTTGGAGTGGAGTTTGCCTACTCACTCGACCGTTACTGGGCCACCGCGCTGTAGCTGCGTCGCGAGTGAAACAAACTCCAGTGTCTCTCCACTCTGCGTCCTCCGTTTCGAAGTCGTGTCGTGATTGGGAATTGGGGCTGGTGATTTTCGGCATCTTCCGGCGCGAGGCAGTCATGTGAACGTGATCGGGTCGGGTCGTTGCAACTTGCAATCTCCCTTGATCCTGATCCTCCCTTGATCCGGGCCCACATAGGATAGGAGTCCGTCCATCGCTGTAGCAGTAGCAGACTTCCAGTACGTGTTAACCACTTGTGTCGCTCCCTCCACCCACAGCCAGCCAGACGCACACGCCATCCTCCTCCCCTCCCCTCCCCTCCCGTCGCGTGCCGCCAATCCAATCCACCAGAACCAAAAGGCAAAAATGCCGCCGCCCTCCGCCGCCGCCACCGCCGCAGCCGCGAGGGACGAGATGTCCCCGGCGGAGGCGCGGCTGGCGATGATGGAGCTGGCGAACATGGTGTCGGTCCCCATGGCGCTGACGGCCGTGATCCGGCTGGGCGTCCCCGCCGCGATATGGGCGGGCGGCGCCAACGCGCCGCGGTCGGCGGCCGAGCTCCTCCCGGCGGGCCACCCGGACCCGTCCGTCCTGGAGCGGCTGCTCCGCCTGCTGGCGTCGCGCGGCGTCTTCACCGAGTCCACGTCCACGTCCACGTCGGAGCCGCGCCGGTTCGCGCTCACCGCGGTGGGCCGCACCCTGGTGCCGGCGGGCGCCTCGGGCGCGTCCTACGCCGACTACGTGCTGCAGCACCACCAGGACGCGCTGGTGGCGGCGTGGCCCCGGCTCCACGAGGCCGTGCTGGACCCGCGCGGGCCCGAGCCCTTCGCGCGCGCCAACGCCGGCGTCCCCGCCTACGCCTACTACGGCAAGGACAGGGAAGCCAACCAGGTGATGCTCCGCGCCATGACCGGCGTCTCCGAGCCCTTCATGGACGCCCTGCTCGACGGCTACGCGGCCGGCTTCCAAAACATCGCCACGCTCGTCGACGTCGGGGGAAGCTCCGGCGCCTGCCTCGAGATGATCATGCGCAGGGTCCCCACCATCAAGGAGGGGATCAACTTCGACCTGCCCGACGTCGTCGCCGACGCGCCGCCCATCGCCGGTACGTACAGTACGGTGGTAACGATACTCCTCCTCCTCACATCACAAAGCGATAGCACAGTCACATGCAAAGGGCAGTTTGGGCATGCGTAGCCAACCGATCGATGATCGATCTATCCTGTTTATCTTCTCCGATCCGTCCGTGATTGGTTACCAAACGTCCAAACCAGCTCAAACCTCTCAACCAGCATCTCTACGCCACCTCTCCCTTCGTCGAAAATGCACATTGTTTATCTTTTCGAAGAGTAATTAAATTTTTATATGTAAAAAACATTAATATTTTTAATGTGTATTTATTTTGAAATGGAGGGAGAAGATGATGTGCACGATCTTGTACTATAGCAGCGTCTTTCTTCCTCTCCATCAGCATAGCATAGTCAACAATCAACAGCCCTTTTGTTATTAGATAGATCTTGAATCATATCTATCATATACGGATATATGGATGGTCACCACATTCTTTTTTTGCAGTCACCCCATCAATAAACTATATCTTTAACTTTGTAAAAATATCTCAAAACAATTTGTTATTAGAAACTTGAATAGATTTTTGTAATAAACTTATTTGGATTGAAAAATGTTGCTAAATCTAGTTATAAATCTAGTTAAACTTAAGGAAGTTTAACCAACACGAGTCCTAGGGAGTAGGATTTTTCCCGTGATTGTTGGATTAAACTTAAGGAAATTTAACCAAGCACGAGTTTTTATTTCCTAGTCATTACATGAGCGATTAGAGAAAAAAAATTGTTAGCTGTTATTAGTGTGACACAAGGATATTACTATATGGTTTTTATTTTTGAAACACGTGCCCTGCCGGATTCTTCTTTTATAAGGTCCGACATCGAATGGAGGTCAGCCAAACCACACTTTATGATTCATTTATTTTTTATTATATTGTTCACGCTTATAAACTTACACCATACTACAATTGTTTCAATGCAATTCATTGTTGGTATCATACCTGTTAAGGTCCATGATCCAAATTATTGGTTTTTTTTAAAGTTCAATGACTTTGTTTGTACGTATAAAAGCGAACCTAGTATTATAATAGTGATATGCTTGTGAATCACAACTTATTTATTCGTTCATGAATGGGGAACGGAAACAGTTTGTTAATATCAGACGCAAATCAATCTCACACACACGCGCTAGACCAGACACAGACAGAAGGCATCCCCAACCCCAACCCCAACCATCCCTGTCTACTGAATGGCTGAATCAGATCGTTTGTTGGTTTTCCAATTTTATACTACGAGACGATACTGCTGTCGACTGTGGACTGTGGTGGTGCCACTCCAAGTTCAACAGCGCAATTTGCTTCCATCCCTGTCTGTGTCTCATTGCATATAATTTATACTATAAATTTCAATGGCCAGCCCACCCAACTTTTGATCTACAATCTTGGATCGTGAGGTGCTGCCCACCCTGTCGACTGTGGATGCAATTCATTGCCTGGCTATAGTAGTTCAACAGGTCAATTTGATCCATCCCGGTTGTTTCTCATTGACATGCGTATGAATCACAATTAGTAATATAAATTTCAATGTTATATGCTTGGGAATCACAAGTTTGTATACGTATTATAATAATATTCTTTGAATGGCAATTTGAAACCATACGTTTTAATCTCAGACGCTTATCAATCTCACACACGCGCTAGACCAGACACCGACAGAAGGCATCCCCAACCTCAACCATCCCCGTCTACTCTGTAACCTGAATGGCTGAATCAGATCGTTTGTTGGTTTTCCAATTTTATACTACGATATACGATACTACTGCCCTGCTGTGGACTATGGACTCTGGTGGTGCCACTCAATGCATATAATTTATACTATAATATAAATTTCAATGTTACATCCTACAAAATTCAAAAGTCAAACTTAATTTGTATGCTGAGAAATAAGAAAAGATAAATCTTGTTAAGGTGTAATTGAACCAACTATAAAATAGTTGAAGTAAGAAGGGAGTTTGCGGGAGTAAATAAATAAAACTACGATAGTTTGACGGGGTATTTGGACATTGGCGAAACTTGGAGTGAGTAGTTTTGAAAGTTTTCCTACAGTATATGTATATAATATATGCATACTCCAAGGCAGTAAACAATCCTGATGGATGGAAGGTCACATGACATGTTGTGTTTCATTACAGGAGTGAAGCATGTTGGCGGAGATATGTTCAAGTCCATCCCCTCTGGTGATGCCATCTTCATGAAGGTATTGTAGTAAGTAACATAACGGTGCCCAGTACCACTCGCTCGCCTGCAGAAGCAACACCACGCACTAGCACTACTGCAGACTGAGACTGACTGCTGCTTCCCAAAACCAAAACTGCGCATCATGCAGTGGGTTCTGACGACGTGGACCAACGACGAGTGCACGGCCATCCTCCGGAACTGCCACGCCGCGCTGCCGGACGGCGGCAAGCTCATCGCCTGCGAGCCGGTGGTGCCGGAGGAGACGGACACCAGCACCAGGACGAGGGCGCTGCTGGAGAACGACATCTTCGTCATGACCACCTACCGGACGCAGGGGAGGGAGCGCTCCGAGGATGAGTTCCGCCACCTCGGCCTCGCCGCTGGCTTCACCGCCTTCCGTGCCATCTACCTCGACCCCTTCTATGCCGTCCTCGAGTATACCAAGTGACCTCCATCAAGCCAAACACCATCCATCATCCATCATGTTCTCTCTTGCCATAGTTGATAGAGCTCAACAGCATAATAATACAATGACGGCAGCATAATACAATGACGATCAGATAATAATGTCAAGCAAAGTTGAGATTCACGCTGGAACTGCGTGCTGTACCTGTACTTTATTGTACTGTGGTTCGCTTCTCAAACCAGAATCTCTCTTTCAAGCGTTCCAACAGATTTTGATGACAACCACAATATCTTATATATTCCATTCTAAAAGCTTTTGACAACAAAACTCACTCCGCTATTCGCAACTGCAAGTTGGACTCCAGTGGATTCAAACAGGTCAGTAGTGATCAGTCAAGCAACTACTGTATGGATCCCGAGTGGCATTACAGGTACATTCATCAACCCATCATCCAAATACATATTCATCAATCACAACAATTATTTCTTAGTTACGAATTACGATATGTTCACATATAGAGGAGGTCTCCATTTTAAGCAGCCGCTGACACGTGCGGGGTTGAATACATGCATTATTCCTCTTTCTTATCTTCTGCCACAGCACCATGTGGATTGACTAGGGGTTTTGATTCACTCGCACCCTGCAAACACGGTGTACAATAAGCAATTGGGACTTGGGAGATGCACCGTAGCATTAAGCATGAGGGCACAAAAGTAGGATGAGCCCGTAGGCTAGCTTACCTCATCGTTCTTCTGAGCTGCTGCAGGCTTGTAAGGACAAGCAGGTGGGACTCTTTCAGGTCTCCGGTACTCCCATCCAAATAGCCGATACACCTTGCTCTGGATATTGTTCAAGACACAAATCAATTTCCATAATGTAAGCAACACAGATTTATTAGAAACTAGAAAACAGAGATCCTCTTCATTGGTGAGACCAAATGCAAATGTAATCTACATACAAGGCTATGTGCAGTAGCGCACAACTATCAGTTTTGGTTCACAAAGCAGATGTATTGTTCTGACAGAATTATTGGTAACCAACAGACCATATAATATATATAATATAATACTAGAAAACCTAACAAAATCTCCAATGAAAATAAACCAACTTTGGCTCCTACCTGGCTCTTCCAAATCATATACACGAATATTTGTAATTGACAGCTATATCTTCCCTAGAGGATCAATGACTTAGTGTTCCAGCTAATACCACAAGGCCTAGAGCCCTTGACAAACTTAGGCATGAGTACATGGCTAGACCCAGCTGACGTGACTGAACCATTATTTTTGTTGTAAAAGGTGCACATGACCCCTGAAAACAGAAATCAGCAATCCGATATCCTCCATGTGGCCTGCCTAAATTGAAAGTACGGTTTCGTTTATTCATTATAGTGTCGGGAATTGGTTTACTCTAAAAATCTTACTTGTGTAGTGTTACTGCTAATCAAAAGGAGGTATGGTGTATAGTTATTCGCATGCACCTAGGAGCTGAATTTACTAAACAATAAGCTGATATGTAGAAAACTGTCTGATACCTAGGCTCAATAAGCTGAATTTACTGTGCACAAGGATTCATAGTTCATAATGCATTAGTATATTGCTTATTAATTTACTGCATGATGTTATTGTGATGCAGATCCGATGACGAAATCTGGGTGGGTATGAATTGCTGGTAAGCAAATGTGATCCTAAAATCCAAACCAGATCATCATGGAAAAGATAACCAGCTCTGGCCGTAGCTGGCTCATACGATACGAATCGCAACCGATAACCGGCAGCTAGGTCTTCTATATAGGCTCCGCGGGTTCCTGCTCCAACGAATCCACGAGCCCTTGACAAACAAGCTCCAAGACCTCCCAGGACCGATGAATCGATAGAACGCCTAATCACCACCACGGACGATTGGGTTGTCTGGATCTTACAGAAACCGGGGAAGGGAGGGGGGTAGGAAGAGGAAGAGGAAGGAACCGTACGATGATGAGGTCGACGAGGTAAGGGAGGGCGTTGACCACCGGGATGAGGAAGAGCGGCAGCAGGCACGCGACGCAGACCTGGCCAAGCACATCCACCACCACGGCGTTAGTATAGTATAGCACCGGGATCTGCAGGAAGGTGGGGATGTCGGGAGAGAAGCAGAGCGCCTCACCATATCGTCGGATCGGATCGGATCGGGAGCTGGAGGATGGCTCGGCCTCCTTGTCGTCGCTTGCACGGACCACCGATTCGTCTCGTACCTCGTCCTCGTTTCCCCTAGTCGTCGGGGCGCGGTGGTCGCCGATCCGGAGCTCGTGCGGTGCGATGAGAAGGCGATTGGTGTGGCCGCGCGGTGGGGGGAACAACGAAGGAAGAAGACTGGAGAGGAGACGAGGCCGGTGCGGGTCCCACCAAGTCGTCCACACCACAGACGGCAAAGGCACGGCCACGGCCCAGTTAGATTGAGGCCGGGAAAGGCCGCGGTTTGGGCTTCTTTTTCTCGTCTTGTTTGACTGAGTCATCATCTTCCCTTCGTAGGGGAAGAAATTTCTGCTCTTGTTCTTCGACTACTACGTGGGAAAAAATGAACAAAAGATGCAAAGCTAGGACGGCTAATTAAATATACTATAAAAAATTATATCTAGAAAGAAGACTAGAATAATTTATAATTTGGAATGGAGAGAAAGTAAGTAATGCTTAAGCTAAAATAGTAGCACTTTGAAGTTTGAACTATGGCTATCTCGTGTGTGCAGTGTAATAACGAAATGACAAGTCGATAGTATAGTAATTCTTGTGTGAGCTGTACGTGTCGGTGCCGAACGAAGCACAACCTTATCACTAGTATAAGGAACAATAAATAAGCCCTTTGTTTTCGGCCGGAGTTGCAAGGACAAAAATTTGCATTTGAGCAACGCAGGTAGCGGGTTTCGGTTTGTATTTGGTAAATATTGTCCACGTCATCACTCCTTTGGTTCCCAAAACTTTAGGCTCAAAAGATTTTCGTCACGTGATTTACAACTAAACCGTATAATTAGTTTTTTTACTAACATTTAAGGCTCTATACATACGGGTAGAAATTGATGTGATGGGAAAGTTGTATGAAAGTTGCAACTTTCATGTGAAAAGAACAAGGCCTAAGTTTTTTCCCCCACTAGCTTTGGTTTGCCGGCCGGACCTGCAAGGACGGAGTATATATTTAGGCCTTGTTTAGATGGCGAGAGAGGAGAGAGATTGAAAAGTCCGCCCAGTAGCATTTCGTTTTTATTTGGTAAATATTATCCAATCGTGGCCCAATTAGGCTCGAGAAAAGGGGGCCGCGCAGTACACCCGTGATTTACAAAGGAAAACTATGCAATTAGTTATTTTTTTATTTATATTTAATCCTCTCTTTACATCCCTTGTGCCAAAATCATTTGCCTTGTTTAGTTTGAAACTTTTTGCAAAATTCTGTAGCATTTCGTTTGTATTTGGTAAATATTGTCCAATCGTGGGCCCAACTAGGCTCAAAAGATTCGTCTCGTGATTTATAACTAAACTATGTAATTAGTTATTTTTTTATTTAATATTTAATGCTCTTTTATATGCGGATATAAATTGATGTGATGGGAAAGTTGAAAAAGTTGCAATTTTCATTGGAAGATCTAAACAAGGCGTTAGATGAGTGAAGAGAGGAAAAAAAAAAAGGACGATGAAAGCGCGTACACGTAGCAGCACAAGTGGCATTGGTAATCTCCCATCCCATCGATGATGGCACTGGTCGGTCGTTGGCAGCAGCAGCTGGTCGTCTCGTCTCGTCGGTCCTCCGCGTCTCTCCTCCAGTTGCTGCAGATCATAAGTCCTCCGTCAGCGTTGCAGTTGCATCCATTAATTCACTCGTAGTACGCGCGCAGCTCCATCATCCTTGGCATCTTTTTAATTCTTCCCATTTCCCTCCGGAACTTGAGCATTTGTTACCCTCGTGATAAAAAGAAAAATATAATCCTCACTTATTGAAGAGCCAAATAAATTTAAATTTACTTAAATTTTGAACTGTTTGCTTTAGCAAATCAGGTGGCTTATTAACTCTTGGAACAATTTTTTCTTTCATAAAAAATCAGTCATTCTACTTTAACAGTAGATTTATAAGTCTTGTCGTACATCCTCGCATAGTTGGAACCTGTCATACTCTATCACAAGAGTGAGTGATGGAACCGAACAGACTCTCAGTACGCAATTCTATGTTCAAAACTCTCAAAAGTTTATTTTTCAAGTGAATAAATTAGCCAAAAATAATAAATATTATGAGGCTGTTTGGTTGGCCACCATACTTTACCACACCACAATCGAGGCTATACCACAAAAATTTGAGGTAGATGTTTGATTGGAGACACATACGAGGCAACAACCACAAGAACTTATTGAAGAACCGTTTTGAAGTCCCGCCATGGAGTGTGACGTCGAAAAAGTTCACCTAACCTGCGGCAAGCCACACTTTGCCACATCATACGCGTGGGACGAGGAATTGCTGACATCCAAACATGCTTTATATCTGTTGGATTCACGTTGGATGATTACGAGAGCAACCAAAGAGGACGAATAAACTTTTTAATATTTAGAAAATAGATATATAATAAAAAAATATAATATATGAGCAGGATACATATTGTCGTTATGACGATGATGAAATAATATAGTTGTATATATACTAGCTAGTACTAGTAATTATACTAAGGTATCATCATCGCCTGCATGCTGCGTGGTGGAATGGATGCACTCCGGGGTGAGTGTGTGGTCTCGCTTGGGGTCGAGGCAGTAGTTGTAGACCATGTGGTTGCGCTGCACCCACCGCATGGCCGCCTCCTGCTGCGGGCTGAGCGCGTCGCTGGGGCGCGCGCGCGGCGAGCAGGCAGGCGCGGAGGAGCATCCCCGAGAAGCGCGCGACGAAGGGGCTGTAGCGGTAGTCGGCCCTGTACCTGCCGTCGTCGGTGGCCCAGGACGAGGCGTCCCAGATGGAGCCGTACACCCACATCGGCCGCCGCGGGAACGCCGCCGCCGCCGCGCCCCAACGCGGGTACCGCCGGATCGGCACGTCGTCCACGTAGAAGCTGCATGCATGTACACGGTTGGTCTGCAGCGTGTGGGGCATATGGCGTCGGCGTGGTGCTGAATGAACTCCATGTCGACGACGTCGACTGGCACCCCTGGTGCGCGTCGGCGTTTGTGTGACAGTTTTAGAAGGCGGTGATGACCCCCGCCGTGTACCCGGCCTGCAGCTTCACGGACGCGCCGAACTAGTCGACCGGAACGGCCGCGTTGAACCATTGCATTGGACGTCGAGTAGTAGCAAAAATCTCACGCCAGTCCGGCCGGTGCATGGCCGCCGGACACCGACTGGGGCTCCAGAGGATGGCGTAGTGGTGGAAGTCGGCGGTGGGGTCGAACCAGTCGAGGTGGAACTTGACCTCCCGCCCGACGCTTGCTCTCCTTAGAACCCCGGCGACGGCGGCCGCTGTCGCCGGCGTCGAGGGCGGCTGCTGTTGGTCTGCAGGAGAAGGGGCAACCCGGCGTGCAGCGACGACTCCATCATCGATCGGTGGCGTGGCAATGCAGGCGTTGGCGCGTGGACGATGCGACGAGCGAGGGCGGATGATTGGCAATGGAGCCGGCAGGCGCGTGAGCGAGCGTGACGGAACGAACGCCGCTGCTGGTGCTGAGTCCTGGACGCTGGTCTGTGCTGTGTGACCCATGCCTGGGATGGGATGGACGTGATTGATGGGATAAATAGAGGAAAGCGTGCGGAAGTCACGGGAGGCCCACCGCGCGCATTTTTTTTTTTTTTTCGGGTAGAACCCCGGCGACGGCGGCTGCTGCTGCCGCGCGTCGGCGGCTGCTGCTGATACTGATAGGAGAAGCAACAGCAGCAGCAGCAGCAGCGACGACGTCATCATCGATCGGTGGCGTGGCAATGCAGGCGTTGGATATGTGGACGATGCGACGAGCGAGGTCGATGATTGGCAATGGAGCCGGCAGGCGTGTGAGCGAGCGTGACAAAGGGAAAGCTGCTGCTGGTGCTGCTGTGTGACCCGTGCGATGGATGGACGTGATTGATGGGATAAATAGAGGAAAGGAAATTGGCCGCAAGGCCCACCACCACTTCATTCTCTCTCTTTTTTACCCGCCCGGTCCGGTTTAACTGGGCTCGCTCGATCGATGCAACACGGGCCGGGGGTCGATCTGGGCGGGCCATCCCATCCCATCCCATCCCGGCCGGACCGACGGCCTCTCTCCTCTCTGCACCACCGACGCCACGGGACCCGACCGCATGCGATGCGTCCAGTGAGAGCGCCTCGGCACGCGTGCCTTAGAACCATAGCAGTGTCGGTGGACGGTGCTGTTGGTGTTGGTGTCCATCACAGATTCACATTCAATTCATTTATTCACACGCACATTTCATTTTTACATGCAATGTCGTCCGTCCGCGCCATTCGTTCGAGTGGTTACAACAGTAATTCTGTGAGAGCGGTTCTAATGGTAGAAACCACGCACAATGTCCAAGAGAACCACGTCAGCAAAAAATCACATATAGAAACTACCCTCTACAATGCAGGTGTCTTAGTGTAATAAATATCAGGCTTTTCTTTCCTCTCCTATCCATTCCTCCCTCTCGGATACTCTCTCTTCTCTTGTTATCTCCCAGCCACGAATACAGGATGCAGGAAGCAGGATGCAGAGCATGCGGCCATGCAGGAGTCGCGAATAGAGAAAGAAAAATGCAAGCGAGCGGCCGCAGTCGGCAAGCCTGAAGCGACTCGAGCGAGCTCTCGCGAGTGCACGCGATGGCCGGAGGAGCTAGCGAATCTGCGGCTGTCGAAGGAGCGAGCGCACGTGACCACCGGAGCAGCGAGCGAATCTGCAGCACTTGCGGGCCGGCACGCGACCAGCGGCAGCGCGGACGGGCGCGGCAGCATCCGGCGAGCGCGCACCCAGAGCGGCGCGTGAGCTCGCGGCGGTGCCGGTGGCCGGTGAGCACGCGGCCAGCGGCGGTGTGGGGCGGGCGCTGTGGTGGCTGACGAGCGCACAGGCAGTGGTGGCGTGGTCGTGCTGTCGAGCGACGAGGTGGGTCATCGCGTAGAAACGACTCGTTTCTTCCCAACGGCGAAATCACGGTTTCTTTCCGTCTCGGTTCGAGGGAAGACTTCGTTTCTACACAAAGAAACGGTTTCCTCCATTTGTCTTCTCTTTCTTCATTAATCAGACCACCACATCAGCATTTTGTTTAGTTGGCAAGATATTCAATTTAATGAAGATAGAAACTACACATTAATTACCACTGGCAGTGCCCTGAAGGATTTAACGATGATGTATTAATCATCAGGGTTGACGATGGACACCACAAACATGGCTAAATATACATCCTAGCTACCTACCTACCTACCCAAATGAGTAGCTTAGATTAATTGTCTAGGTTCTTTATTAAACGTACAGTAGTGTCTAGCAGTCCAGTCTATACTATGCATGCTTGGCAACAAATACGTGATCAACAGTTTGTGTTTGTAGCTGCGATAACATTACGCCGGCTTTTGTGCTGAGTTTTATTGCGTTGTTATCAAAACTAGCACATCTATATCTATACCTATTAATAAAGAGGCAAAACTTTCAGCCAACTTTTTTGGTTCGCCTCTTTTTTCGTCCAACTATGAGATCGATACAATTCCGTTCAGTTTTTCTATTTTTATGTCTAACCTCTTTGGAAGAATTTCTCCATATAGGGTGGCTGGTCTTTCCCAAAAGTTTAAAGAAAACAAAATCCGAATAGAATAAGTCATCATATTTTGCTTTAGACTTCTTTTCTATTCAGCTGATCAGAATCACGTACAAGCAAGCAGACGTAATACACTTGATTCCGGCTCCAACTCCAATCCATTGGTCAGGTGTGCATCTGAGTTGCCCGTATATACACTATCATGCAGAAAATTTCC
Organism: Chrysopogon serrulatus; assembly: GCA_015844335.1. Lineage (NCBI taxonomy): Eukaryota > Viridiplantae > Streptophyta > Magnoliopsida > Poales > Poaceae > Chrysopogon > Chrysopogon serrulatus. The sequence goes on from JADLZL010003445.1 coordinate 196,234, forward strand.
AACACAACTCACAACGTCACATATAAATTGTCATGCAAAAAATCCACTTCGTGCTCTTCTTGGGACTCTGCATTTTCCTTAATTGTTTCATGCATGTATGCAAGCTCCACAACAGCACGTAATCCAATTGAACTCGATTCTATTCAAGGTACTGCAGAGCATGCTTATTGTGCCCGGAGTCCGGATAGAGCAAATGTTCTTCTAGAGACCCCCATTAACTGGAACGTGAGAGAAAAACTTTCCGCAAAGAACAGACAAGTTCTTCTAGAGAGTATAAAATTCCTCGGTAATCTCAAAGCTCCATATACCTGTCCAAATATATTTCTTAGAAAAAATTGTTAAACACAAATATCACATTCAATTCGACAAATTTGAGCATCAATGGTTCTATTTTAATCAAATAATTGGACAACATTGAAAATTAAAGTAATGCTATATATGTATGAGTGAATATTTTTGTCTTTACAACACAAGAAATAATATACTCATATTGTATTTAATTTTAATTTGATATATAATATTGCTAATAATGACTTATGTTATGGATAAATATCATGGTGAGAAGCTTTTTAAATTTCATATAAAATTAAAAAAAAAAAAAACAGATATGCACTGGTCATTGTTTTCTTATAAAACTATAGCATCCATTGACACATTTTTGTAATATTAAAGAGATCAGATTTATCTACACTTGTAATTTTCATCTAGCCCAACTCGATCCTTGTTCTCAGCAGCCCAACCAGAGCATGCGCCACCTCCGGGCATCACTTGCTAGAACTCACAAAAATGCAAGCTCAGCGGCGCGCGGCTCAACCAATCACACGCGTTTTGGTCATCATCACTCGCTACAAGCTCCATACCCTCTCATCAAAGTTTGAGTCTAGCTCATCCTTCTACTGACTTTCTCGAGCAACTCCAGCGGGATTGCTACTTGAGCCATAGCTAAATATGAATGTCCATTCTAAAAATACATCTCAAAGAGGGCCCCCGCTCAAGCATCAAATCATTAGGCACCCACTCGGCACCTATTTGCTTGTGCTCTAAGTTAAGCCCCGAAAGGATGGTGTTCATCCATTTCTTCCCTACGCTCTCACCTTCTCCGCACTTATACCTCCATTTCCCCCACGCGTGACCCCCCTACTCGTGTGTGACTTCCTAGCGGTGAAGACAACCCCAAAGGCGCGCAAATGAAGCAGGAGGTCAGGGTGGGGCTTCACTAATGCGGCTCGTGCCGCCCACACATCTAAGCGGGGGCTTCACCGACGCAGCCTAACGTGATGGCAGCCCCTAGGTGGCGCATTCGCGAGAACTGTGACAAACCTCATTACCACGACACGAGACTTCGTTTCTCGCCATGAATCCCACAACTCCAACCCTCTTCTCTTTCTTCATTAATCGTAGCAACCAGTGGTGTAGGGCATTTTGTTTAGTTGGCAAGATATTCAATTTAATGAAGATAGAAACTACACATGGCCTTACCATTGGCGTGCCTTTTTCGCTTCCCCTGAAGGATTTAACGATGATGTTTAATCTAAAGTTGAATTTAAATGGACATGACAAACATGGCTAAAAAACTATTTAGAGTTCAATGCAATTTCAAAAAAATTAGATTAATTGTTAGGTTCTTTATGAAACGTACAGTATCATTTAACAAAGGCCAGTCTATACTATGCATCATATATGCAAATACGTGATCAACAGTTGGATGTTTGTAGCTGCGATAACATCTAGATAAATTTTACAACAAGTTTTATTTTTTGCGTTGTTATCAAACGGGCATAGCACATTAGTATTTTATGCGATAACAGATTTTACGATGAAACTCTCTTTGTTCCCCCTCTCTCTATCTCTGAAACTAACCCGCCAAGTTATAAAATCTGCCAAAATACAAATAAAATCAAGATAAAACCATCACTGGGACTAGCATTAGGTGTGGTTCAGCAAAGAAATAGATAAAAGAATAGTTACAACTTTGAGTCTGTGATGCTTTTTTGTAACTGTATGTCAAAAAAAAGAGAGAATCAGCATAATTGAGATTAAATAAATTTGACAATCAATCAAGGTGGATGGGCCAGAAATCAGTCAGAACCAAGACCAAATGTGTGATTTGCGGCCCAACTGCACAGTCTCCTCCGAATTCTGAAAGGCCCCCCTAACCCCACGAAACCACCCTCCGCGACAAGTCGATTAGTATAGAAGGCTGCTGCAGGCAAACAAGCGCGACCTCCTCCGCCCCTACCTCGCCGCCGGCGATGGAGCCGCCGCCGACTCCTCCTCCGGCGACCCACTCCGCGCCCGTCCGTGTCCTCTCACGCACTCCTCCGCCGGCTTCCCCGCCCCCATCCGCTGGCCCGGCCCCGTCGCCCGCCTCCCGCGACGGGGTCGTCGCCGTCGGCTTCGTGGGCGGCGCGGGCAGTGCCCGCCTCGCGGACCGGATCCTCGACGCCCACGTATTCTCTCCCCCCCGGCGGCTTCGGCGGGGTGCCTCGCCGGGAGCGTCAGGTACCACCGCGACGCCGCCAGGAGGATGGTGTTCCTGCACCTCACGCCGCCGCCCGCGCCGGCGGTAGGAGGCTGCAGCGAAGGAGACCTACCTGAGATGCTCTTCATGTTCTCTGTGAGCTCGGATTCTTACTCTGCCTTTTCTCATTAGATTATGCAGTATTGATTTTTGTTAGCAGCAGCTATTGATTTTTGTTACCTCGTTTAAAATTTCATAGGTTTCTATACATGCTTCTGATAACTGCCACTGATTACCTTTGTTGAATTGACATCTTAGAGCTAAACACGTAAAATGTTGCTTGCCTGTGTTCAAGCTTGGCTAATGTCTGGTTCTCTGACCATAGATATTTTAAACTTCGTCATCACATTTACTAGCCTGTTAATTTATAGATTCACTGCTCCATGATCATATTTCTAGGATAGCATGTTCCTTTGACCGCCCAAATGACTACTATGGTCTTGTTTCTTTGGTTTTCTGCGACAATGAGAATTGGGATGATTGATTGGTGTTACTTTGCAACATTCTAGGTCTGCCACGTAATTATATTTCTGCAAGAAGGCTTCAGATTTAACACACAAACCTTAAAGAAGTTCCGACTGCTGCAATCTTCAAAGCATGCTTTGGCTCCATTTGTCAAGTCATTGGTAGCAGCTGCAATGCCTGCCAAAGCTGTTGCCTCTGATACCCCAACAAGAGCAACCCATAGGGCTTCCTCCATCTCCCCTCCAGCACGCCGTGGAGGCCACGCTGGTCGTCAGTCCTCGGCCATCTCACTTATGTCCGGAACCAGTTCAAATCCTTCTGTATTGCCAGGCCAATGCATTCCTGTATTGCTCTTTGTCTTTGAGGATGATGCGGCTGATGTTTCAAGTGCTGCAGCAAGTTCCGATGATATGGGTGATACATCTTCATCAAATCAGGGTTCTACCTCTGATGGATTGTCAAAACAAAGCTTAGCTTCAAAGAGTTCTGGTTCAGTGGTTATGCTTGCCCGGGCAGCAAACAAATCTGAGGGTAATTCAGGCAAAAAGCTGCATTCGTCATTGGAGGGACAGATCCGTGTCTTGCTCAAGAAGTGCAGGGTACTTGCAGGCATGGAGCCAGGGCATGTTGGCCCGAGGGGTGTAAGTAACATGAGTCATCATTTACCCCTGTTCTCACTTGATACCTCGAGGGTTGTTGCACTGTTGGAACGGTATATTAATAAGAAACGGGAGCCACTGGACATCATTGCAGGACTATTTGAAGATTCTTTGTGCTCCAAATCGCCATTGGATATTCTTTCACTGGAAAACAACTACCAACCAACAAACCACGATGATTTTCAGTTGATCAAGGATTTTATATTTCGGCAGTCTGATGCGCTGAGAGGGAGAGGGGGATATTCAAGCAATGCAAGTGCCGGGTCTGTTGCTGGTGTTGGCATGGTGGCTGCTGCTGCTGCAGCAGCAGCAGCATCAGCTGCATCTGGGAAACCAGTTAATGCACCTGATCTCCCTACGTTTGATAAATGGTTGTCCATAAGTACCTCTATTCTAACTGCACTGTTGAGTGGAAGAAATGTACTGAGTGGTCAGCCTGAAAGCAAGAATCATACAAGTGCTAGTGAGAAGAATGACCAACTTCCTGCTGCAGGATCTATTGAGATCGCATTATCGTGTTTGGAAAGTAATAATGGGCTGAACATGAAATTTTCTTCATCATGGTGCCAAAGGGTGCTTCCGGCTGCTAAGGAGATTTACCTGAAAGGTCTGCCTGCCTTTTACCCCACGAGCATGCATGAAGTGCAGCTACAGAAGGCATTGCGGTCCTTTGGTTCGATGGTTAAAGGACCAGCAGTCAGGGTATTCTCAAAGAAGCTAGAAGATGAGTGCCGGGCAATATGGGAATCTGGAAGGCAGCAATGTGACGCTGTTAGCCTAACTGGCAGACCATGTAAGCACCGCAGGCATGGTGATTTCTCTTCCTCAGATGCGATGGAGCAACATTCTAGTGGATATGTCTTCCTCCATGCATGTGGCTGTGGCCGGTCACGTCGCCTTAGAGATGATCCTTTTGACTTTCAGACAGCCAACATGTCTTTTAATTGTTTCCAAAATTGCGATGATCTACTACCTACCCTTGCGCTTCCAAGAGGCAGCGATGCTGGTTCATTTTCAGTATCCTCTTGGCGCTTGGTGCGTCTCGGAGGAGCAAGATATTACAAGCCAACAAAAGGGCTCCTCCAAAGTGGATTTAGCTCCAAGGAGAGGTATCTTCTAAGGTGGATTATATCTGTTGGTAAGGGGCAAGTGAGAAATGGCATTCGTTCTAATACTATTACTTCATCCACAAGATCTGGTATGAACCCTCAGACTCCCCCAATGGTCAGTGGTGAAGTAAAATCTGCCGTAACCCAAGTCACAGCACAAATGAAATCTGCAAAGCTTGAAAATTCTGGAAAACAACCTGAAATGGAACCAATAAGCAACTCAGGTATTAATTTCGGTAAAGGTCTACCAAATTTTACTATGAAAAAGCCCTTTGCTGAAGTTGTTGCTGGCACGACATCAAAAGATTCCGAGTTTCCTGCTCTTCAGCAGACGAGACCACCAAAACCTGCTGGTCGAAAAGATGAGCGCCAAATGAATATAGGAGACCAGACTAGCCGAGGTCATGCGGCTGTCAGCCAAGGGCCTGTAGCTGAAACCGAATCTGCGAAAGCAAGCAGAAACAAGAGTAGTGAAAACTCTGATAGGAAGCCCTTTTTACAGATAGGGAGCAACATAGTACCAGTGATTGTTGGAAATGAGACTAGAGAAACTAGTCAGCCGGTACAACAGTTTGTTGTGTATGTTGGGTTTGAGCATGAGTGTCCCTATGGTCATCGCTTCTTACTGTCAGAGAAACATATGAAGGAGATTGATTCTTCCTGTTTGCAGTATCAAAGACCTCATCTAAACAAAGAAGTCGAAGGCAAGCATGCACAAAAGTTGCTCCAAAATGCATCTGGTTTAATAGCATCTGCAGTGGACATAAACAGTGCACGGAAAAACAGTAAGCAATTGGAATCATCAGGGAGAAACACCCAGCAGCAATCACCGCAGCTGAGGGTTGATGCAGAAACCTCACAGCCTTCTCCTTGGCTTTCAGAGCAACAGAATGGCAAAAAGGGGGGAGCATTATTTTCCAAGCATTACAATTGATGATGGTGGAGAAGCATTTTCACTAATGAACAGAAACTTGCCAATATATATGCACTGTCCACATTGCAAGATCTCAGAAAGGAAGGAACATCAAGATGTAAAGTTTGCTGGTGCTGTGTCGCAACTTCAACGGATTTTCATTGTGAGTTACAATGTTCTAACTGAAGTTTTTTTTGTCATAGTTAGATATGATGAAGTATCATCATTCACAATCTTACAACAGGAAAATAGATTTTAGCTGCTCCCTGTTTCATGTAGTACCCATTGAAGTTGAGACATGTTTCTTGTATTATCCATAGGGACACTGTTCTGTAATCTTGTCTTCCTACTAATGTCTAGGCTCTCTTTAATGCAGGTGACACCTGATTTCCCTGTCCTGTTGGCAAGCTGCCCACTTGTACAGTTTGAGGCAAGTACACTTATCTATATTCAGCGTCATTCATATATTTCCTTTACTCACCCATAGAGTAGCTATGGGAAAACATTGTTTTGACCTAGATGTAACAGAAAAGGTCACTAAGTGGAGTTATTGCCTTTTCCCTTTCTCTTGCAATCAGGGGTCATGTTTGCCATCGAATGTCTCTGATCATGATCGAGAAGGATCATTCAGTATTGGGTGCCGAGTTATCCTCCCACCTGAGAGTTTTCTTACAATGAGGCTTCCTTTTGTCTATGGTGTTGAGACAAAAGAGGGAAGTATGTTTCCCATCAAATACTTTGAGCAACAACCAGAACTCACAGCATGGCTTGTTGGTGGCACAGCCTTGCAAATCATATCGGCAGGGGACATCACTGAGAAAGAAACCATTACAAAGTGATAGACATGTCATCTAAAGCTTTACTGGTTTTAGCATGGTCTAGTCACATATATCAGTGATGTGCCATTGGTGAGATGATAATAACTGGTCTTTTTTCTTTCCTGCTATCTTCAACATGCAGTTTTTCTTAGTTCTCCTTTTGTTTCGAGTACTCAAGGCATTGAATAGGTCTGTTGGTTTAATTCATGCAGGATGGATGGTTATATTCCTGTCTGAGGTTTTACTTGTACTCCTGAACTTGTGCTGCCAAGCTGTTGATACAACTATTGCTTCCTTTCACTGTGCTCCAAGCATTGGGAAATAGAAGTTTCGCTGATAGCTACCTGGATGGTGTGTATAAATGCACTCAGAGGGACAGGCCCACAGGTACAAGTTTGGTAGCTCTATACTTTCACCCTTTTGATACCACAGTACTTGGCGAACTCGTTCATTGCTAAGCGCAATATGTGTAACTGATGCAGGCAATCGGCAGCCGTTCTTGTCTTGTACACGAATTTGGTGCCAGGAGGTAAAGTTTAGCTGGTTATGTAGGGTCTGTTTTTTTTAGGCCCAGTGGATCAATCCAATTCCTTGACTGATTTGCCTTTGGGCTGGGGCTTTTGTAGTAAGATTATTAGTTGAGTTGAGCTGTTTGTAGTGTAATATTTTTTGGCCAGTTGATGTGCTATTTTATTTTCTTCCTAGGCTTGTTGAGAAATCTGGCCTTGGAATATAATCAAGAAGGAATTTTCTGAATGATATTGTAGCAAAAGGTTGCTTGAAATGCATGGCTTCCTCAAATCAACTTGACCTGACTATCTGCCTATATATATATCCCATATATTCTTGTATATTTGCACTACAGGAATTTCCCACAGCGCAGCCTTGGAAAAAGGGAAGATGCATTTGAGAAGTGAAGTGATAACAGGGGAAAAAAAATTCCAGAGTTGTGTTGGAATAGGTTGGCACCAGCCGCTTCTGGTAGACTGGAGAGTGGGCTGGAGAATGTTGAAGCTGGAAGGAAACGCACGAACAACTCCTGCTTGACAAGTGTAAAGGCTGTGCGAGAAATTAAAGGTGGACTGCGGGACGGCCGTGTTGATGCATGATGCGTCGACGTCGAGTCGAGGTCTGCCCTTTTTGTTCTTTTTCACCTGCAAAACAGGCGTTTCCACGTGATGTGAATCATTCCAGAATGGCTGCTGGAGGCGTGGCACGTTGGTTTACTCATGCAGTCCGGGCTCCAAAAGCTTCTTTCTTGTGTGTTTCTCACTTTCTCCAATCCAAAATCCTGGCAATCCATGGACATATGGTAGGAGTACGTACCATTTGTCCAATCCAATGAGTGAAGTGAAGCATGAGTGCATGAGTTTGAGGAGTTGCTTGGACAAGTGGCCGTGTTTGCTACTGCTACTGCTACCTAACCTTTTGCTTGGCCGATAGATAAGAATACCTGACCTGACTTGGACTGGAACTCTCTGCTTCTACCGGACTGATGGAAGTGGATATAAATGCGAACAAAACAGCTGGTTGGCCGGCCGGAGCAGATGGACATGGACATCCCTTTTACATTAGCTAGCTTCCTTTGCTTTGTGATTGTGATCTACACAGTATGATTCACAAGAAGCGGTTGGTTATTTATTAAGTGCCTCTTCTCCATTAGGTTTATGAACCATATTCATCAATCAAAAAGAAAAAAGAAGGGACAGAAGGAACCAGATATGCATATCCACGACCTTGTGTTTCCAGATTAAATTGAGAAAAAAAAATCACATGATCTTCTGACTGAGTATTGATCTGTGATGTTCCGTGCTTGCACAAGCACGAGCGCGTGATGATGGTGGAGCATGTGAGCTGGCGTGATGATGGTAGAGCAAAGTCTCGTTTGGTTGATTGTATTGTCATGTGACCTGGAAGGCTCCGCGCATGCAGCTGGAGCTTTGGTTTGGCTCTAGAGGTTATGCAAGCAAGTAGCGATTGGTTGCCTGCATCTCCATTTAGCTCGTGTCTTCACATGCAGAAAAAGTCTCGAAACTGGAATTGTAGCCCTGACCTGTTGAATAATGTGACGGCGATTGAATCTTTTATGCCTGACCTGTTGAATAATCTTCAGACAGCAGCAGCAGTAAGTGGTCTCTGTTTCTGTTGTGTGTGGATGGATGTGTCTAGTGTATAGATAGACAGAGCGATGCACACCAATGGTGCAGTGGTTGCAACTTGCAAGTCTCCACTCCAACTGGAGTTGGGAGTTGAGGAGCAAGTTGGGTAGGGTTGGGCTGGGGACCCGGGACCCTACATTACTGAGTACTCACTCCCTCCTACGGGCTAGCATTGACGCCGTCCACCTCTGCCAGTGCACTGTGCACATGCCGGAACGAATGAGGAGGTGGCCGCCCGGCTGGCCGCGGCCGGCGCCAACATGCTACTGGCGCTGGCGGTGGCCTTGACGCCTTGGCTTTGCTTGCCACCTGGCGTCGTTCCTTCCTTCCTGGCAATGTCATGTCATTAAACTAAATAAACTGAAACCATGCAATATTGGTGGTGGGGCCTACCCCCAGCGCCTTCAAGAAACTTGCAACTAGCGATCGATCAGACCAACTGGGATTGGAATTGGACTGGACTGGAGAGCCATGCATCTGTTGATGTTAGCGAAGCAGCAGCCTGCAGCTATAGCTCTGCGGCTAGCCTGCCGAGCCCTACTTACAACTAGTAGCTCTACAAGTAAGATTAGTACAAGTAACGCCAGTGATTAATTAAGCTCAACAGCGAACTCTTCAACAAACACAAGTCACTCCCCTTTATTAATACTCGTCTCTGTCTAAATAAGAATGCAATTCTTGTTTTTCGAGAAGACAAGCAATTTTAAGTTTGATTAAATCTATAAAAAAAGCTAACACTTGTAGTATCTCCTCTGCCTGTAATAACCTCAATGCAATCATTCACTACTTATCTACAGCCATGTAGTCTTGAATATATACTATAAGCTAATAAGCATCGTGTCGTCCCTGTTTAAGCCATGATGTCAGCTGCATGCGTTGTGCGAAGAGATCAAGCTAGAATTAAGAGCCACCCACGTGACAGTGTCAACCTCCTACGTTTCCCCCATCTTCTCTCTTCTTTTATTTTCCACCTTTTATGTCCTCTTATTTGCAACAGTTCCTTTTGCGAGGTCTATTTCCCTTATTTGCGACATTATTATCCGTTCCTTTGGTCGCATCAATATAATGTTGTGCTTTAGTTAGTTATAGGTTGTGGCGAAACATATTGTTCATCTGGACACGATGGATTCCCACTTTTATTAATTACTGCTAGTTTTCTTTCATGCTTATAGGATATGGGTATATGCATTATGTTGTTAGAAGCAATTACAATTGCATAAATGTGTACGCATGTATGAAAAATATGTATAACACATATTAATTTATAAATTGATATAATAATGGAAAACAAAACACATTTGCTTTATTGATGCTAAGTTTCTGAGTAATACTTTGTTTGACATGAAACATACTCCCATTGTTCCTAGATAAATTAACTTCTAGTGTTGTCCTAACAAGTCATATTTTCTTTTCACCAATTTTATGTAAAAAGAGAGTAATAATATCCATGCCAATAAAAAAAATGTAGTGTTAAAACTTATTTCATGTTTATTTAACCATACTAATTTTGTGTCATAAATAACTATTATTAATTTTCCTATAAAATCCAGCCAAACTTTAAAAAGCTTAGCTTAGGACTTCATAAGATGATATATTCAGAAATAAAGAGAGTATACAAGTAAATTAGGTGATTCTATGAGAGATGGCAAAAGTAAAGCTTTTTCTGGACGCAAGAAATTGATCGAATTGCATCACGAGCGTGCATGTATATATTATCTACTCCCTCCGTCCCAAAAAGGATGACGTTTTTTGGGTGTTCGTGCCACAAGTTTGACTCGATTTATAGAAAATACGAACAATATTTATATCTCCGAATAAATTTGTTAAAAAACTAGATCTAAAGATCTTTTTCGATAATATCAATTATGATACTAATTGATAATATTTATTATTTTTAAAAATTACCGGCAATTATTTTTTGGGAAACGAGAACGACATATTTTTTTTTTTTGGAACGGAGGGAGTATATATCTCTAGTCCGAATTGAATCTCCGATTCTCTGGGTCAACTACCCACGCAAACTAGCTAGTAGGATGTACCAAGCTACTACTAGCTAGTATATACTCCATCCAGAACCTAATAAGCCACTTAAATGAAATAATAATATTAATTAGTAATAATTTGCAAATAAAACAAGAACCAATATTAATCCGGCCTGCTGCCCAAGTCACTTGTAATTAATATAATTCTAGAATATATATACGTGCACTGCACTGGCACCTCAAGAAAAAAAAAAAGTCGTTGGGCGGTCGATGGAGTCATGCACAACAAGACGTACAACTTGGTACAAAACCATCGCAAATTCACAAAGCAAAGCGTCGTCGTACCTTGTGCACAAGTCCATCTCATATACTTGACTCTGGCACGCATACGCAATTTTTTTAACAAAAAAAAAAAAACACGTACGTGTCAGTTAGTTAGCTAAGTGGCAGCACGTACCCAAGGTGTAGCTAACTTGGACGGGCGGGTTATTAGTTAGATTCATTTTAGGCGTATCTCTACTGATAGGGCCTCTTGGGTGCGAGTGTTAATTTCTAGCTAGTTAAAAAAATTAATTTAAATTATCTCTAGTGCATCTAAATAGGAGGTCTAATATATAGGTTAACTTTTATCTAAATTATTAGCAAACTAGCTTGTCATATATAGTTAATTTGGATTCCAACTAGTAGCTAGACATATATGCTTCCAAACATCACGTGCCCTTAGTATGATGGCCCATATAGGATTTTTTTTTAATAAAAATTAAGTGACATGATTTTGAATGACTTTTGACTTCAATGACTCAACTCGTTAGTCTCCATTTTTTAAGTTCAGTTTTAAGTCAGGTGTCAAACAATTTAGAAAACTAAGATAAATAAGATAATGTCAATTTTCAATGAAGCTGAAAAAAAAAATGGTGCTGGCACGATGTCCGTGCACCCATCAGCCATCGGACCCACCAGAATTATTCACTGAAAATAAACATGTATAGATATATATTTTTTGTTTTATTAAGGATATGTGCTTTTATGTTACATTCATGATTATTGTATTAATTTGGTGGAATGAATATGAATTAATAAAAATCTTCTCTCTCTATATATGAAACAAATATCATCAGCAGCAGCAGCCCGGCCAGCGCGACACGTGAGGAGGGGATTGGAATTGGATGCTGTCAAAGCTTATTAGTGCATGTCACGGAAAGTATTGCCTGTTTTTGCTTCCCTGCTGCAGCAGCTACCGACCTAGATAGGCAGCGGTAGCAGCTGCGTGCTGCTCTAGTACCTTCAATTCACGCCGCCAGGAATAAAGAAAAAGAACAAAACATGAACATGCGCATGCACCTGCACTTCAAATTTGGACACAAAGTACCGAGAACTGAGAACCATCGTCTGACCACATACAAGAAAGATCGATATGATTTTTCTATAATGACAAACCTTGATACCTGATTAATATGCTGCTGAAACTTTATTATTATTATTTTTTACCATTGTAATGACTTCAAATGATAAAATTCAAATTTATAAATATATAGATCTCATCGAGAGCTATATTTTTTGACAAGGATGATGTCTTCGGCGGCACACTTCTTGTATGTGGATGTTGCATTCCTTCATTGGAGGATTCATATATAGTGTTTGGAGGTTGTTGCTTCGACGGTTTCATTGGCGTTGTGTTTTAATTTTGTAGTTTCTTTATTAATATATATGCTCAGGGTGCTCTTGTTAAGCTGATTGATTTTTGAGGAAAAAACAACACCACAATTAATTTTCTAGACTTATTATACCAGCAATTAACACGTGATGAGATCATGAGAGGGATGGGGCCGGGTTAGATGGCATCATTCACCAGCTGATCGATGAGATGCTTCATCGTCTTGCATTGAGTTTTCAGTATTCCCCGGCCAGTCTGTTGCAGCCTGCTGCCAAAGCTAAGTGCATGTCACGGAAAGTATTGCCTGCCGCCGTTGCCGGCCTTTTTTCCCTGCTGCATGCAGCAGCCATCTAGCTAGCTGGTACGCGCACGCCTTGAATCCACACCGCCAGCGCCAGCTCCAGGACCGGAGAAAAGGTAACAAAACATGCACGCACACGAAAACGTACATGCACGTACGTAACCAGCAACGGGATGCCACATGCAGTTGGTGCATGCTACAGTACTCCAACAACCTGAAAAAAAGAGAGTTAACTTCAATTGTTAGATTTTTGTTCATAAATACTCACCACCTGTGAATCTAGACAATACTTAGAGTGCTAACTGTTTTAGAACACAGGGAGTGATAACGATGTAGGTGCACTACATAGAGGACGGGACACTTCACACCAATTATATATTAGTTTTCTTTTTTTTTTTCAGTTAGATCTAAGACCTTAGTTTGTTGTGAGCTCCAGTGAACTTAGGCATAAGGGAACGCCGATTTATGAATATAGCAGAATGTGCTGAACTCACCATGCATTCTATCATGAATCTATCAACAATCTCCACCATCTAATCTTAATCTGACAATCCATGGATCTCATCGTTCCTCCTATTTCAAATGATGCCTTTTTTGCTATTTCTGTACTGCACCACTTGTCTCGACCCTTATATTTTTTTTTTCGCGAACATGCCAAGGCATGTATTTCATTAAGCAGGAGTAGAAAGGTTCAAACAACCAGAGCAAGCTCTGTTACAGCAATGAGAATTACCCCAACAAAGCTTACCCCCAAAACGCAGAAAACGCACAGCCCAGAGCCAACTACATCGACAAGATTACGCAACAGGTAGCCGATCCTCAGAGGAACTGGCATAGAAGCGCCAGCTTCCTGAACCCGGCTTGCAACCAGTCATTCGCCTCGGCCAACACCAGTTGCAGCAGCTGTGCCGGCGTTGAAGAGGCTCCGCTAAACGCGGCGCGTTGCGCTCCTTCCGAATGGACCGGCCGAGGAGGAAGAAAAGGGCGTCGAAGCCTGCCCTGGCCGCCCTCGGCACGGACTTGCGCTCACGAAGCCACCACTCGAAGATGTCGCCATGCTGCAGCGTAACAATGCCATGCAGATGGAGATGTTGAAGTACACGATGCCAAAGCTCCCTCGCGAAGACACAGCCGAGGAGCAGATGATCCATCGTTTCGAGGGTGCCGACCGCTGGGATGCGATCATCATTGTCCCAGCCCATGCCTCCGACGTCGCGTCGCCGTCCAGCACACGCCATGCATAGCTAGCCGAAGAAATGCTTCACCTTGGGCGGGGCACAGGTCTTCCAAAGCTTAGAGGCGCCAATGCCTTGTGCGTCCAATGAACATGGCCGCATAGGCAGAGGCCGACGAGTAAGCACCATCCACAGTCCAACGCCAGGCCCAGCGGTCCGGGCAATCCGCCACCAGCTGAATGTCCGTGGTGAGCTCCCAGACGAGCAAGTACTCGGAGATCACCTGCATCGTGAGCCCTCCAACAATGTGCCGTGCCCACGCACGATTCTCCAACGCACGCTGAACCGAGAACCGCCTTGCCGAACGGCTGGTGGCCTGGAACAGATGAGGCGTGCGCGAGCAAAGTGAACCACCCAAGAGCCATTTGTCATCCCAGAACAGGGTGGAGCGACCGTCACCCAGCTCAACGTGAGTGGAAGCAGTGAAGAGGTCCTGAACCGCACGCTCAGCCCTGACCGGGGAGAGGGAAGCATTGATAGCCCGGTGTTGCCACAGCCAGCGCACTCTGAACGCCAACCCTGCCCGCCTGAGATCAAGAACACCGAGCCCTCCCAGATCCCTCGGCGAGCAGACAATGGTCCAGGCAACCCGGCATCGCCCTGCAGCCACCGACTCGGACCCCGCCCAAAGGAAGGCCCGGCGCCGGCGATCAATCGCACCAATAGCCCAGGGAGAGAGGCAGAGAACGATGGAAAGATGGATGGGGATTGCAGAAAGTGTCGAGCGCACGAGCGTTGTCCTTCCAGCCTGATTCAAGAGCCCTCCCTTCCAGCCGGGGATACGCGCTGCCACTGCATCGACTAGGAACTGTTCATCGCTCCGCTTGAGCTTACGGACGGAGAGCGGGATCCCAAGGTAGCGACACGGGAACTCCTCGACCCGGCAAGGGAAGAGTTCCAGAACCAGCGCCAAGTCAGCTTGGCTGCACGATATAGGAGTGGCCACGCACTTCTCAATATTGGTGAACAACCCAGAAGCTGAGCCGAAAATCAAAAGTGCATCCTTGAGCAACAGGAGGTCATCACGCACCGGCCTGATGAAAAGCACTAGGTCATCTGCATAAAGCAGCGTTCTGTGTGGAACCCGGTTTGAAGGCAACGCCGTCAATAGGCCTCCATCATCCATCCAGAGTATAAGGCGGTTGAGCGTGTCCATTGTGGCAGAACCTTCTAAATTATATGGCCCACAAGCACTGACCTTGTCCCTAAGACCTCAGTCAACCATGCTTATACACCATATAACCTAGAATGTTCCGTCGGGTGGATCCCCGATAAACCACAATCACTCCAGGATCGATACTTACAGATACATCACAGTATTACAACAGCTTTCATACCAAATACCAGAGTAGCGGAAGACTTATAATAACTTAATTTACAAACATTTTGTAAAACTTATACAAACCAGAGTATTATTACAAACAGCGGAAGTATCATTATATAACTTTATTACACTCACTCAACAAAAGGTGCCCCGCCTGCAGGCCACTCAATTCACTCTTCCTCGGACACTTCTTCAACAACCGTCATGCAGCAAGGGCCGTAGCACGCTTGCCCATGCGGTTCACCCGCAATGAGGGGTTGAACAAACCCCGAGTACAAAAAGTACTCCGCAAGACTTACCCGACCAAAATTGGGGAGAAGACTCGGGAATCTTGGCTAATAGGAATCAAGGGGAGGCTTTAGCAAGATCAAAAGACTCTTTTGCTAAAAAGACTAAGCCGGTCCTTAATGTATCAATCACTTGTCAAACATATACCGAATTCAAAACTTTCCATACTCAACTTCCATTATTACTACGATCTTTGGTGCGAGGATCACGGCTCCCATATCGTGGAGCACACGACGATTCGAATCGCTTTATATACCCAAATGGGGCTTCCTAGCCACACGATGTATGCAGGACCAACATCTTACATACATCAACTCACACCCGGATTTCTTCCTACCGTAACGGAGGTACAGACACCACCTCACACTACGCTCGGTCACTTCGGGCGGTGCGCATCGTAGGATGGGCACACGCTACTTGTCCGTTCTAGTAAAAGATAGTCCAAGTAGAGCTTGCCGCCATTAGCATGCGACTAGTACTATCCAATAACCTCATGATCCAAGGGCCAAGCAACGAAGCGGTGCTTAACCGACACAAGTGGACGACACTACACCGGGGCGGTAGCCCCTCCTGATGCAAGTCACTCCACCGGCGTCTCGATTTACTTATCATCATGTTCTTGGGCGTACCCCTAACCCGGCCAAGGTGAGAGGTAGGCGACAAGCAACATCGAGGTTTTCATAAATTCCCTTCGAGGGATCATTGTGATCACACCTTTGTAAAGCAGTTTATCAAAACCCTACACTAGTAGCAAGACTAAGCGCATACTAAGCATTTCGAAATCAAAACAGGTATCCGGATAATATATCAAGGTATGGTAAATGCATCAAGTAGGGTA
The DNA here is from genome assembly GCA_015844335.1 of Chrysopogon serrulatus. Lineage (NCBI taxonomy): Eukaryota > Viridiplantae > Streptophyta > Magnoliopsida > Poales > Poaceae > Chrysopogon > Chrysopogon serrulatus. Next base: position 212,500 of record JADLZL010003445.1, read on the forward strand.
ACACACAACTCCTATACCTAATGCAAGTATCATCACATGAAATCATAAAAACTTTTGAAATACAAGGCGGGGTTTAAATGCATCCGGGGCTTGCCTTGGGGGCTCGGCGAAGTGAGGACCAGAGAACCAATCACCGTAGAAGAGAACCGGTCTCCTCACAAAGAACACCTTCTTCAAGAACAGGGGTTGGATCAACCCCTTCCTCAGTCCCAGAGCTACACGACGTAGATGCATGATTATAATGCAATAAATGAACGATCATGCGATAGCGATGCATCAAACGTTAACCTATCTTGAGTACAACTTTCCTTCACGGTAACCTCACTCTAGGAAGGTATAACTAGCGTCGACGACGACGGAATAGCGATACGCAATCAACATGAAATGCCGAAGGTCATTAGGGTTAATGACCTAAGGTCATCACTCAATCCCAAAATCAAGCAACCCTAATGGTGATTAGAGTTGATTACTAATTTATTGACCATTTTTACAGTCGTTGAAAGCCACTAATTAACTTACTAATTGGAGATTAATCAAACCCTAATTAATCAAAGAATTAACTAATTAAACATTAATTAAAAAGGGATTAATTAAGCTTAATACAAAACTTAATCAAAACTTAACCAAACTTCATAATTAAGCTCATTACCATCTAATTAGCACACAAAATAAATTTCATAATTATTGGAGTTATATTTTAATTATTAAAAATCATGAAAGTTGCATTTATTAATTAAAGGAGCAATTTTAATTATAACTAAAACTTACTGAAAACCATAAGTTAGCATTTTTCATGGACAGAGCATATTATGGAGAGCACTCACATATTTTTATTACATTTTTATCTGCCCAAAATAAAATACAACAAAAAGATGAAAAGTAGTGCTTGAAATTAAAATAGAAAAAGGAAACCATTTTTCTTTTCCCCGCTGGCTCCTTTGCGGGCCCACACTGGCCTGCGCTGGCGGCCAGGGCCAGCTTGGCTCAAGACGCGCCATCGGCGCGATTCGGCGACGCGGCCGCTCTGGCTGAAGTTGACACTGACACGCGCGCTCTCTCTCTCTCTCTCTGGCCGACAGGTGCCCCGCCTGTCAGCCCTTCCTTCCTCCTTTCTCTCCCGCGCCGGAACAGTAACACCGGCGGCAATCGTCTACGTTCTTGCCACCGGTTAGTGCTCCGACGAAACCAACTTCACCGGCAGACTCCTCGTGTCCTAACGCACCCAACAAGCTACTTCTCGACCTTGCTTGATCTCTGAAACCCGCAGCTCGACTACACCGGCGGCTCGTCGGAGCGCTAACTCACGGGCGACCGAGCTCTCCAAGCACCGTTGATCTAAACCGAACACTCCAACGCGAACATCAACGCAACACGGACTCAACGCACCCCCGAACATGGCTCTGAGCGGCTTGGATTAGAGAGCAAGGCTCACAGCGGAGTGGGCGGCGGCAGACGGCCGGAGACGGGGAAGATGATGATGTTTGGACGATGCCGACGGTGTCAAGGGTCGCAACTTGATTCTCTGGAGTCGCAACAAAGCTGCGAACTTGCTTGCTAGAGCAATTGGACAGTGGCGTTGTGTGGTGTGTGAATTTTACAGAGGAAGGAGAACCGGCCGGCGGCGAGCAGTGAAGGGAAAAGAAGGTGACGCCGGCTGCCGCACAGTTTATATAGGGTGAGCACCGGTCGGACAGGTGGAAGGAAGCTCCATGACGACGTTGAGCTGGTTGGCGTAGCGTGAAAACCGGGCGACGACGCGAGAAGGCCACGGCGACCGGCAAGAAGAACACGGCGGCCATGCCACCCCCTGCAATCACCGTAGCACCGAGACACCTCACCTTTCCATTTTAAAAAATTAGTTCCAAAAAATTGAACTGAACAGTAAAAACTCCCAAAATATCAAGTGTGCAACTTTTCCTGCTCTACAACTTTCATTTAAGGTGCTTGATCAGATTCTGATTAGTTTTTGAATTTAAAATTCAAATTTGAAAAGGGGGTAAACCCTTACCCGAAGAAATTCAAAATTACTTTTAAAATTTGAATAAAAGATGAAAATCTCCAAAAATAAAAGTTGTTCCATTTCTCAAGATCTATAACTTTCATTTAGGAAGTTTTTCATGAAACCCAATAATTTTTGAATTGTAGTTTAAAACTCAAAAGGGGACAATTTGAAATTCAAATTACTTTTGAAATTAATCCAAATTTTATTCAAAAACTTGAAAAACTTTGTATACCAAAGTTGTAGAGCTCAAAGAGATGCACAAACTGTATTTTGGAAGTTTTCCCAAATTTTGAACATTTTGGGGTGAAATTGTAAAGGGGGCAAAAACACATTGAAAAATCTCCCTTTTTGAAAGTTTTTCAAATTGAAACTTTGGGCAAATAAATTATGATGATGTGGCACTTTTTTCAAACCCAACCAATAGTACACTTTCAAAGTACAAAGTTCATACTTTGAAATAATGCCATTGGTTAGCAACTTTTATTTACAAAATTAATTATGGTTAGCTCACCAAATTTGAAAGTGATATTCAAAATCCAACACTTAGCCTTCATGCTAGGGTTTGGGATTTGAATGCCAATTTCAAACTTGGTTCTCTCTTGCACCTCATTTGATTTAGAAAACTTGTTTAAGGTGAAAGTTAGGGTTAGCCAAGCACTTGCAAACATCACGGCTGATTTTAATTGATTGGTTTTATTTAAGAAATCAAACATGTGAGCAGGATTCAAATTATAACATAAGCACATGTAATACAAAGGAGCTCAAACAACACCCTAAAATCGTAAACTTATTTTAATTGTTTGAATTAGGGTTTTCTAATCATGAATGCTCATGCAATGATGATGATGACATGGCAAGTTTTGCTTAACGTAACACCGGGGTGTTACATCCATGGCCAGCACAAACAGCATTGGCGACAAGGGGTCTCCCTGGCGTAACCCACGCCAAGATGGCAAAACGTCGTCTCCTGCGGAGCCGTTGAGTAGGATCCTAGTACTCGCAGTGGATAGCAGCGCAGAGATCCAGTCCGTCCAACGACCTCCAAAGCCAAGATGGCGAAGGAGCTCCAGCAGGTATGGCCATGACACCGAGTCAAAGGCCCTTGCAATGTCCACCTTCAGCAGTACACAGGGCTGGTTAGTACCCACGATCGCCTTGGTAGCCAGCTGCACCGCCCGGAAGTTGTCGTGCATGCACCGTCCTCGATAAAGGCACGGGTTGGGAGGACCAGCTGATCAAGGAAAGGTGCCAGCCTCTCTGCCAAAATCTTCGCTAGCAGCTTCCCAAAGCTATGCATTAAGCTAATCGGTCTGTAGTCCTTGATCTCCATCGGATTTGGTTTTTTACGTAGCAATACCATGAATGCATCATTTAGCAAGTTCAGGCTACGTGAGTCCCGAGTCCAGAAGGCGTTGAGGGCCAGCATAATATCTCCCTTGATCACCGGCCACGCCATTTTGTAGAAGAGACCGTTAAAACCATCGGGGCCCGGCGCCTTCTCGCTTGGCAGCGAACGGATGATCGCCCAGACCTCGTCTTCAAAAAACACACTTCCAAGCTGCTCAGGTCCAGCGTGGGAGAACCCAGTACCGCAAAGTGCATCCTGCCAGAGCGCACAAAGTCGGTGCCCAGGATGACATTGTAGAAGTCAAAGAACGCATCGGCCATGTGCTCGTCCTGCACGATCTCGCTGCCCTCCACCCAGACCGATTGGATGAAATTTTTCCTGCTCCTGTGACACGCCTGGAGGTGAAAGAATCTCGTGTTGGCGTCCCCCTCGGCAAGGAACAGAATACGCGACCGCTGCCTGGCAATGGTACGGCAGAGGGAGGCCAGACCAAGGCACCTGAATTTGAGCCTTCTCCTGAGGTCTGTTTCAAACGTCGACAACTGCCGACGTTCCATAGCCTGGTCCAGCTTGAGGATTGTCTCTCTAGCAACGGCAAGCTGGAGCTTGACGCTACCAATACGCCGCATACTCCAACTCCTAAGTGCCCTTGCCGTGTTCCGCAGCTTGTAGTCTAGATTCCTACAAGGGTCAGCATGCAACAACGATGGCCCCCAAGCCGCAGCAACGACATCAATGAAGCCGGGAAGCTTGACCCAGAACGACTCGAACCGAAATCTTCTCTGCGGCCACACACAGCATTGCAGCTGTAGAAGGAGCGGGCAGTGGTCGGAGCACTGAGAGGACAAAGCCTTAAGGCGGTGGTTGGCGAACGATTGCAGCCAGGCCGAGTCCGCGAAGAACCTGTCAAGACGCTCGAGAGTGGGGGCAACTTGTTCATTGGACCACGTAAAAAGGCGCCCCAGCAACTGGAGCTCATCGAGTTGCAGCGTGTCGATGAAGGAACGAAAGCGCCTCATGCTTGCCCGGTTTAAGCGACTGTTACTCTTGTCGGCTGATTGGTAAATCATGTTCCAGTCGCCACAAAGCAGCCAGGCGCCCTGGACCAAAGGGCGCAGCGCACGCACCTCATCGAGAAAGGCAATCTTGGGGGCATCCCCCTGAGGGCCGTAGACGACAGTAATCCACCACGGGTCCCGGTCCGATGAGCGCGAGACGGAGGTGAGGCAAGCAGTTGCAGAGTGAGCGCCAATGAGCGTCGGGACGGCGGACCACACATCCGTCCGCCAGCCCAGCAAAACCCCACCAGAAGCCCCGTCCGAAGGCAACGCAAGGTAGTCGAACGCCGGACCTAAAGTTTCATTGATGGAACGAGTACACGCAGCAGAGAGCTTAGTCTCCTGGAGGCAAACGACTGTGGCATACTCCTGGGAGACCAGGGTGCGCACAACATCACGACGAGCGCGGCCATTCAAGCCGCGAACATTCCAACACAGTATGTTAAGCGTCATAGATAACCAAATTCGCGACATGGCAGCACCCGGCCGCACTACTGCTCCTCCGGCAGCATCGCCTCGACGTCAGGGACAAACTCGTCGAGGAATTCATCATCCCGAAAGAGCACTCGGAAGGCCTCCTGCTTCGACTCGGTCAGCGGCGCCGCAAAGGTGTCGTCGTACTTCCGCAGGAGCTCGGTGTGAACCACATCGGCTCCGCCCGGCCCAAGCTTGACCATCAAGACGTTCACGGCACGCAGATTTGGGTTGGGCGCCTTGACTGTGGCGAGAACCTTTCTAAATTATATGGCCCACAAGCACCGACCTTGTCCCTAAGACCTCAGTCAACCATGCTTATACACCATATAACCTAGAATGTTCTGTCGGGTGGATCCCCGATAAACCACAATCACTCCAGGATCGATACTTACAGATACATCACAGTATTACAACAGTTTTTATACAAATTACCAGAGTAGCGGAAGACTTACAATAACTTAATTTACAAACATTTTGTAAAACTTATACAAACCAGAGTGTTATTATTACAAACCCAGCGGAAGTATCATTATGCCACTTTATTACAAACCACACAACAAAAGTTGCCCTGCCCAAGGCCAATCAATTCACTCCTCATCAGTTACTTCTTCGACAACCGTCATGCAACAAGGGCCGTAGCACTCTTGTCCATGCGGTTCACCTGCAACAGGGGTTGAACAAACCCTGAGTACAAAAAGTACTCCGCAAGACTTACCCGACCAAAAAAGTGGGGGAGAAGACTCGGGAATCTTTGGCTAATAGGAATCAAGGTGAGGCTTTAGCAAGATCAAAAGACACCCCTTTTGCAAAAAGAGACTAAGCCAATTCTTAATTTAACAATCACTTATCAAACATATACCGGATTCAAAACTCTCATACTCAGACTTTCATTATTACTACGATGCCGGGACTCGGATCACGGCTCCCATATCGTGGAGCACACGACGATTCGAATCGCTTTATATACCCAGCTGGGGCTTCCTAGCCACACGATGTATGCAGGACTCAACATCTTACATACATCAACTCAACGCTCAGATTTCTCCATACTAGAACGGGTGTACAGTACACCACCTCCCTACGGCCGCTCGGTCACTTCGGCGGTGCGCATCGTAGGATGGGTACACGCTACTATCCGTTCTAGTAACGAATAGTCCAAGTGGAGCTTACCGCCATTAGCATGCGACTAGTACTATCCAATAACCTCATGATCCCAGCGCCAAACAACGGACGGTCCTTAACCGACACAAGTGGACGACACTACACCAGGGCAATAGCCCCTCCTGATGCAAGTCACTCCACCGACGTCTCGAGTTACTCATCATCATGTTCTTGTTGTATACCATTGACCCCGTCGGAACAAGGATAAACAACAAGCAACATCAGGTTTTCGTAAATTCCCTTCAGGGAGTACTGTTATCACCTTTTGAAAATAATTTATCAAAACCTACACTAGTAGCAAGGCTAAGCACAACTAAGCATTTCGAAATCAAAACAGGTATACAGGGTAATGTAACAAGGTACGGTAAATGCATCAAAGTAGGATAGCACACAACTCCTACACCTAATGCATTATATCATCACATAAAATCATAAAAGCTTTTCGAAATACAAGGACGGGTTTGGATGCATCCGGGGCTTGCCTTGGGGCTCGATGAAGTGAGGCTCAGTTACCCAATCACCGAGATCGGATCCAACCTCTTCGGAAACCTGAGACGGCTCGACCTCCTCCTCAGACCCGACAGCTACACGATAAAGATGCATGGTTACAATGCAATAAACAAAAGAGCATGCGATAATGATGCAACGATTATTAGTCGATCTTGAGTACAACTTTCCTTCACGGTACCCTTGCACTAAGAAGGTATAACTAGCGTCGACGACGACGGACTAGCGATACGCAATCAACATAAAATGCCGAAGGTCATTAGGGTTAATGACCTAGGGTCATCACTCAATCCAAAATCAAGCAACCCTAATGGTGATTAGAGGTGATTACTAATTTATTGACCATTTTCACAGTCGTTGAAAGCCGCTAATTAACTTGCTAATTAAAGATTAATTAAACCCTAATTAATCAAAAGAATTAACTAATTAAACATTAATTAAAAAGGGATTAATTAAGCTTAATACAAAACTTAATCAAAACTTAACCAAACTTCATAATTAAGATCATCATACTCTAATTAGCACACAAAACAAAATTCATGATTTTTGGACTTATATTTTATTTATTAAAAATCATTGAAATTGCATTTATTAATTAAAGAAGCAAATTAAAGCATAATCAAATTTTATTGGAAAACCATGGTTAGCATTTTTCCTGGACAGAGAATACCACAAGGAACACATGCATATTTTTCTCACATTTTTATCTGCCCAAAATAAATTAATACAAAAAGATGAAAACTAGTTTCAGAAAAGCAAAAAGAAAAAGGAAAAACATTTTTTTCCCTCTCCCGGGCTTCTTGTGCGGCCCAACGGCCCTGACGGCCCATCTGTAGCAGCGCGCTCTCTCTCCTCTCTCTCTCACTCACGACAGGCGGGCAGAACTGTCGGCTCCTCCTTCCTCTCTCCCTTTTCTCCGGCCGAAGCAGGAGCAACGGCCTTGGCCGGGACGACCGCTCTTCGCCCGGTGATGTTCCTCCGGCGCAACCAACTAGACCAACCGACTCTACAGCTCTGGCGAACCTATCAAGCTATTAGATGACCCCCACGGCTCACCGGGGCGGGTGCAACGGCGTCGGGCGGGACGGCGCTTCGGAGCTCGTCGAACGATGGCGTTCCGGCCGAACCACGGCAAGAATAGCGCAACCGATAACCGTTCCATGATCGGGGAGCTCACCGAGGTGTTAAAACAACTACGCAGCAAGCTTGGAGGTGGGCGGAGAAGGAAAATCAACGGAGGCAGGGGCGGCGGCGGTGAACTCCGGTGGTGACGTCGGTGTTCGAGGCACCACGTGAACCATGGACCGAACCAAAGCGAGAGGATAAGCTGAAGATGATGGCGATCACGACACAAGGAATGAATTTGACAGAGCTCATGATAACGGCTTAAGATAACGACGAACCGCTGGGCGGCGGTGGTTGGGAACGGTGAAGGTGATGGCGCTGGGGCGACTTCGAGGCGACCTCGCGGGGCGCAACCCAATGGCTCAAGGTGTGCGAAAGGGAGCTACGGAGTTGTGTGCAAGCTATCAGAACCGATGGATGGCGTGTTGCGGGAATTGGACAGAGAGAGGCGGCGATGGCGGCGGTGAGCGATGAGGGAGAAAGAGAGAAATTGGCGGCCGGCGGTGGCTTTTATAGGTCAAGGGCGAGCTGGACAGGTGGAGGGTGATGTCACGACGCCCGGCGAGGTGGTTGGCGGCGCGGGAAAGGCGGGAAAGCGCGAGAACGGCCACGGCGGCCCTCGGCCGGCCGGCATGGGCGCCGATGAGGTGTCCCCCCGTCTCTTTGTAGCGAGCCGGCACATTTTTCTATTTTCGAAATTATTTTCAAAAATTGTACTGTACACAAAAATATCCCAAAATACAGTTGACTCAAAATTTTGTGCTCTACAACTTTCATTAAAGAAGTTTTGTCAGATTCAAACTAGTTTTTGAAATTGAAGTTCAGGTTTGAAAAAGGTTCAAAACCCTAACTTTGGGGATTTCAAAATTACTTTTTAAATTTTTAATAAAAGATGAAAATCTCCAAAAATAAAAGTTGTTCCATTTCTCAAGGTCTACAACTTTCATTTAGGAAGTTTTTCATGAAACCCAATAATCTTTGAATTGTAGTTTAAAACTCAAAAGGGGGCAATTTGAAATTCAAATTACTTTTGAAATTACTCCAGATTTTATTCAAAAACTTGAAAAACTTTGTATACCAAAGTTGTAGAGCTCAAAGAGATTCACAAACTGTATTTTGGAAGTTTTCCCAAATTTTGAATATTTTGAGGTGAAATTATGGAGGGGTTAAAAACATCTTGAAAATATCCCTTTTTGAAATGAATTTCAAATTGAAATCTTGGGCAAATAAATAGTGATGCTGTGACACTTTTTAAACCCAACCAATAGCATATTTTCAAAGTACAAAGTTCATACTTTCAAAAGGTGCCATTGGTTGGCAACTTTTATTTATAAAATTAATCATGGTTAGCTCACCAAATTTGAAAGTGATATTCCAATTCCAACACTTAGCCTCTCAAGCTAGGATTTGGGAATTGAATGCCAATTTCAAACTTGGTTCTCTCTTGCACCTCATTTGATTTAGAAAACTTGTTTAAGGTGAAAGTCAGGGTTAGCCAAGCACTTGCAAACATCACGGTTGATTTTAATTGATTGGTTTTATTTAAGAAATCAAACATGTGAGCAGGATTCAAATTATAAACATAAACACATGTAATACAAAGGAGCTCAAACAACACCCTAGAATCATAAACTCATTTTAATTGTTTGAATTAGGGTTTTCTAATCATGAATGCTCATGCAATGATGATGATGACATGGCAGGTTTTGCTTAACGTAACAGGGGTGTTACATTATATTCCCTTAAAAGGAATCTCGTCCCGAGATTCAAAGCTTAGGGCTAAGTAATGGAAAAGGAAATGTGTCAAGTAAACACATCTTACATGGTTTCATAAGGGGGTAGAAAGGTTCATATTACAAGTCTCATATTTTCGGAAAGTCACAATTCTTAGAAACTAATTGTGACTTAGGAGAAGGAAGGAAGAAACTCCGGGAAATGCTCATTCAAAAATTCCTCAGACTCCCAAGTTGCTTCATCCTCAGAGTGTTGATCCCACTGAATTTTATAAAATCTTCTTATGTGCTGCGGGTGACCCGATCCTTTCGATCAAGAATTTTATTTGGATACTCAACACACTTGGATCGAGGTTCGACGCGGAGATCTTCAATATCAGTGACTTTGCGGTACTTGCAAGCACTTTTTCAGTTGGGACACATGAAACACATTGTGCACAAGCGACAAGCTTTCGGGTAGGTTCAAACGATATGCTACCTTCCCACATCTTTCCGTAATCTGAAATGGACCAATATATCGGGTGCCGGTTTACCTTTTACCCCGAAGAAACGGTCGACACCTTTACTTGGTGACACTTTCGGATATACATAGTCTCAAATTTCAAACACCAATGGCTTCGGCGCTTATCCGCGTAACTTTTTCTTGCTGGACTGAGCTACTCTTAAGTTTTCTTGAATCTGTTTTACTTTAGCTTCAGTTTCTTTAACTAGATCAACACCGAAGAACCATCTCTCTCCGGGCTCAGACCAGTTGAGTGGAGTACGACATCGGCGGCCATACAAGGCCTCAAATGGTGCCATCTTAATACTCTCTTGATAACTGTTGTTGTAAGCAAACTCAGCTAATGGCAGACATTGTTCCCAATCTGATGAATATGTTAACACACAAGACCTTAACATATCTTCGAAACTGGTTCGATCTTTCGGTCGACCATCAGTTTGCGGATGATAAGCAGTGCTGTGCAACAAAGTAGTACCCATAGTTTCATGAAACCTTTGCCAGAAGTGAGCCATAAATTGAGTACCCCGATCAGTGACTATACTTCTTGGAATTCCATGCAGACACATTATTCGATCTATGTATATTTGAGCATTGAGGTCTTTGCATACTTATCTTTTACGGGAATAAAGTGGGCAGACTTGGTCAACCGATCAACGATAACCCAGATTGAATTATAGCCCTTGGTCGTTCTAAGCGCAGACCAACGATGAAATCCATACTAATATCCTCCCACTTCCAAATTTGGAATGGTTAAGGGTTGAAGTTCTCCATTTGCTTTCAAATGCACGGCTTTGACTTTTTGGCGGTATCACAGCAGTGCAACATATCGAGCTATCTCGATTTTCATTTTAGTCCACGGAATCTACGCCTCAGGTCATGATACATCTTATTACTACCTGGGTGAATCGAGAATCTGGTTAAGTGAGCTTCGTCAAGAATCAATTGTCGGACTCGGGGACCTTCGGAACAACTAGGCGATTTTTGAACCATAATACATTGTTGTCATCAAGGCGGAAGCAAGATGCTTGCCCCGATCGACTTTCTCTCTAATGTGCTTGAGACCTTTACTTTCTCGTTGAGCTGCAATAATTTTCTCTTGAATAGAAGAATGTCTTGTGATATCATTCAAACTACCCTGAGAAATTATATCAATATTTAATCTCTCTAACTCTTGACATAGACTCAGATTTCTTGGAGTGAGTGACAAAGGCAGTTGCACCGACTCTTTCGACTGAGAGCATCCGCAACCACATTGGCTTTGCCGGGATGATAATGGACTTCAAGATCATAATCTTTGATTAATTCAAGCCACCTTATTTGCCTCATATTCAACTCAGACTGTGTGAAGATATACTTCAAACTTTTATGATCACTATAAATATGACATTTGTTGCCCGGACAAATAATGCCTCCATATTTTGAGCATGCACAACTGCGGCTAACTCAAGATCATGAGTTGGATAATGCTCTTCATGTCGCTTCAACTGCCTCGAAGCATAAGCAATAACTTTACCCCCTTGCATTAACACACATCCGATGCCGATGCCAGACGCATCACAATACACATCGAATGGCTTTTCAATATCTGGCTGAGCAAGGATTGGGGCAGTGGTTAGAAGATCTTTTAACTTATGAAAGGCTTGCTCACATTCAGATGACCACCGGAATTTAGTTTGGTTCTTTAGGAGTTCGGTAATTGGTTTGGCTAATTTGGAGAAATCAGGAACGAAACGCGGTAATATCCCGCCATTCCAAGGAAGCTACGAACTTGATGAAGCGGTGGTGGGTGGTTTCAATTAAGAATATCTTGGATTTTCTTTGGGATCAATCTGCAACACCCTCGGCCGATAAGACATGACCAAGGAAGTTGACTTCACTAAGCCAAAACTCACATTTGCTAAGTTTGGCATAAAGGCGATGTTCTCGGAGACGCGAGACAAAACAATACGGAGATGCTCCGCATGCTCTTCTTTGTTTTTGGAATATATAAGGATATCGTCAATGAAGACCACGACGAAACGATCGAGCTCGGGCATAAACACCGAGTTCATCAAATACATGAAATGAAATTTGGAGCATTGGTAAGCCCGAATGACATGACAAGATATTCGTATAGGCCGTATCTGGTGGTGAAGGCGGTTTTAGGAATATCTTCCGGCCGTATACGTATTTGGTGGTAGCCAGATCTAAGATCAATCTTGGAGAACACCTTGGCTCCCGCAAGTTGATCAAAGAGAAGATCGATACGAGGAAGAGGATATTTATTTTTGATGGTCACCTCGTTTAATGGACGATAGTCCACACACATTCTCAGAGTTTGATCTTTCTTTTTCACAAAGATTGCGGGACAACCCCACGGTGATGAACTAGGTCGGATAAAACCTTTATCCAACAGTTCTTTCAATTGAGTTTTCAATTCAGCTAACTCTTTTTGGGGGCATCCGATAAGCTCTTCGGGATACGGTGCGATGCCGGCTTCAACTCAATCACAAATTCAACATCTCTTTCCGGTGGTAGCCCAGGCAAATCATCAGGGAACACATCCGGAAACTCACAGACTACCGGTATATCTTGAAGTACTGGCACTGAGGTTGCATTAGCGGTCGTAACCGCTTTCTTGGGAATCGGAAATTGGATAAGGAGTGGGGACTGGTTATCGGGTAGCAACAGCTTAACATTTCTATTCGGGGTATCTATCACGGCGCCATCTTGGCGTAACCGATTCATTCCGAGGATCACATCTATATTTTGATCCTTCAATACTATCAGATCCGTGGGATATAAATACCCACCAAGAGATATAGGAATCTGAGAAACTACTTCCCGTGTACACATTCGCCCTCCCGGTGATTGCACCATAAACTCATCTTTAATTTCTTTTATGGGAATTTCATGCTTGGTAACAAATGTGCGGTTGATAAATGTATGAGATGCACCGAGTCAAATAATGTAAGTGCGGGGTGACTGGCAACAGGAACATACCCATCAACACGGGTTCTCCTTCAAGAACGTTCCCCGACTGGACTTGATAGACGCGCCCGATCTTCTTCCCCGGCATTAACCTTCGGGACACGTTGTGGAACACCCCCCGCCTTGACTCGGGGGCTGTTGACTTGCCGGACCCTTGCTGAAATTGGGAAACATTCCTTTTGGTGTAGGGACAGTTTCGATCTGGATGCCCGACTTGATCACAATTGAAACACGGGCGAAACCGGTAGAAGTATTTTGTGGAACCGGTGGAGTTGGGTTTGAACACCCCGGGTGTTCGGCTGGCTTTGGGGATAGGTTGCGGCAGCCAGGCGAGGGGTACACCTGTTGCCTCGGAGCTTGTTCTTCTTGTGTGGTGGGTAGCGATAGGGTTGAGGATTTTGCGGTTTGTTGTGGATAGCGAAATGGTGGGCGATAGTCTTTGGGTGGGATGATAGATAACTTTCTCGGCGTTTCTGGATTCCGCCAGATTGTCGAGAGAAAGCACGTCGCTCCTCACTCTTTTTGCTCCGACGGGGATTTCTCATAGGCAATGGCTATATCCTTTGCCTCGTAGAAAGTGGCATTGGGGTTTGAGGTAAGGTGGGTTTTGATATCTCCCTTTAAACCCCCGAGGAAGCACTTCTTCTTCTTTTTATATCGGTATCCACATGTTACGGTGCATATTGTGAGAGGTGGCTAAAGGAGTTCACGTCTTGCACCACCGATTGTCCACCTTGTTTGGGGCTAAAAACTCTTCTAACTTAGCTTGCATTACTCGTCGGTATAAAATCTTTGACGGAATGCATCTTTGAACACGGTCGGGTGATTGGCCGATCGGGTGGTGCCTGCCGTGCAAGGAAATTCGCCCACCATGCGGATGGGGCCTCTCACCTTTGGGCGGCAAACTTGGGTTTCATCAAGTCGGACAGCCTTCCAGCCAGATCAAACTTCAGATCTATAATGCGAAGCCAATCATTAGCTTCTAGGGGCTCCTCGGCCGGGTGAACACCGGCGGACGAGTATCGGTGAAGTCCGCATATGTGATTTCGTCGTGATTACGGCGACCCCGATTTTCACGTGGTGCATTATGATTCTGGCTGACTTATCTCCCGTAGCATACGGGCATTCTCGATGGTGGCGTGGACTAAAAGCGCCACGGCTTCAACCAAAGACGGTGGTGCTTGTGGTGCCCGAGGGATCTCACCCCTCTCTTGTGAAGAACCGGACATCCGTTATAAACAAGATCGGATTTACTCACAAGCGGGATTTATTAAAATTAAAAGCAACAGTACAAACCCCAGTCATACAAAGGTTCACTTATTTATTTTACAAGTCCGCCCATAGGCCGGACACCCCAGTGTTGACTATTTAACATATATTACATCTCTCTCTCTCTCTCTCGGGGAGCTCAAATGTCGGATCCTCATCCAGGTCAGACTCATTGCACGCCACGGACTCGGCTACTCCGGACTCCTCGGTCGGTCTTTGAGTACGCCCTGGTGACTCCACGGCACCTAAGTCATCTGCAAGCGACTGCCGCTTTGGTATAAAGGATCATGGAGATTATCTTGGTGATGGATCTCCTCATGCGAGCAGCATTTGTATATGCTTCGAGGTCCGCCACCGGATCTGCGGACTCCTCAATGTAGTCATATCCATCATTCCTCGATGCATCGCGCCGTCCAGCTCATCTTTGAAGACGAGTGATGGTTTCTTTGGAGCTTGGTGATGACTCGAAGATCCGATCGCTCCTGCCTCGGTGACCCTCTAGCTCGGACTTCACTTCATCCCTTTCGGCAATTGCTATGCTACGCTCCTTGGTGGCGATAGCTAGCTCGGCCAGACAACTTCGGCTATCTTTTGCTTCTTGGTTTTCTTCTTCTCAAGATTCGGCTCGCTTGGGCCGACTTCAGCATCGTTGCGACGTGGTGCCATCCGGTGACGTGGCACACCCCTAGGACCGGTCTTCTTGCGAGGAGTCCGCTTGGTACGGGCCATCCTAGAAAGCAAAGATAGAATCTATAAGATTGAGAACCTTAAAGTCGGCAAGAATAGGATTGATTTTACTTAGCCCAACCACTTCGTTTCGGGAATTAAATTTTTAAACATGTGAATTAAATATGATGCATGATCGGACCTACGGATCGAGTAAAAATCTTTTAAACTTAACATAAGCATACTTTTAGCAATATAGGGCAAAAGAGAAAATACATGATATTCCGCTTAAGACTTTTATAAATAGCACCTATGGGGGCTACTAGAAAGAATTAAGACGGGGCGAGAAGCAATTTGAACTAAAAACCCTATTTTTAATATTTAGATCCAAAACATTTTGAAGTTTTTGAAAAGTATCTGTGTAAGTATCTTTGTAAGTATGGCTCGATACCCTACGTGGCGAGAACCTTCTAAATTATATGGCCCACAAGCACCGACCTTGTCCCTAAGACCTCAGTCAACCATGCTTATACACCATATAACCTAGAATGTTACGTCGGGTGGATCCCCGATAAACCACAATCACTCCGGGATCGATACTTACGGATACATCACAAGATTACAACGCTTTTCATACAAATTACCGAGTAGCGGAAGACTTACAATAACTTAATTTACAAACATTTTGTAAAACTTATACAAACCAGAGTGTTATTATTACAAACCCAGCGGAAGTATCATTATGCCACTTTATTACAAACCACACAACAAAAGTTGCCCTGCCCAAGGCCAATCAATTCACTCCTCATCAGTTACTTCTTCGACAACCGTCATGCAACAAGGGCCGTAGCACTCTTGTCCATGCGGTTCACCTGCAACAGGGGTTGAACAAACCCTGAGTACAAAAAGTACTCCGCAAGACTTACCCGACCAAAAAGTGGGGAGAAGACTCAGGAATGCTGGCTAATAGGAATCAAGGTGAGGCTTTAGCAAGATCAAAAGACACCCCTTTTGCAAAAAGAGACTAAGCCAATTCTTAATTTAACAATCACTTATCAAACATATACCGGATTCAAAACTCTCATACTCAGACTTTCATTATTACTACGATGCCGGGACTCGGATCACGGCTCCCATATCGTGGAGCACACGACGATTCGAATCGCTTTATATACCCAGCTGGGGCTTCCTAGCCACACGATGTATGCAGGACTCAACATCTTACATACATCAACTCAACGCTCAGATTTCTCCATACTAGAACGGGTGTACAGTACACCACCTCCCTACGGCCGCTCGGTCACTTCGGCGGTGCGCATCGTAGGATGGGTACACGCTACTATCCGTTCTAGTAACGAATAGTCCAAGTGGAGCTTACCGCCATTAGCATGCGACTAGTACTATCCAATAACCTCATGATCCCAGCGCCAAACAACGGACGGTCCTTAACCGACACAAGTGGACGACACTACACCGGGGGCAATAGCCCCCCGATGCAAGTCACTCCACCGACGTCTCGAGTTACTCATCATCATGTTCTTGTTGTATACCATTGACCCCGTCGGAACAAGGATAAACAACAAGCAACATCAGGTTTTAAATAAATTCCCTTCAGGGAGTCTTTGTTATCACCTTTTGAAAACAATTTATCAAAACCTACACTAGTAGCAAGGCTAAGCACAACTAAGCATTTCGAAATCAAAACAGGTATACAGGGTAATGTAACAAGGTACGGTAAATGCATCAAAGTAGGATAGCACACAACTCCTACACCTAATGCATTATATCATCACATAAAATCATAAAAGCTTTTCGAAATACAAGGACGGGTTTGGATGCATCCGGGGCTTGCCTTGGGGCTCGATGAAGTGAGGCTCAGTTACCCAATCACCGAGATCGGATCCAACCTCTTCGGAAACCTGAGACGGCTCGACCTCCTCCTCAGACCCGACAGCTACACGATAAAGATGCATGGTTACAATGCAATAAACAAAAGAGCATGCGATAATGATGCAACGATTATTAGTCGTTCTTGAGTACAACTTTCCTTCACGGTACCCTTGCACTAAGAAGGTATAACTAGCGTCGACGACGACGGACTAGCGATACGCAATCAACAT
This sequence comes from Chrysopogon serrulatus, assembly GCA_015844335.1. Classification (NCBI taxonomy): domain Eukaryota; kingdom Viridiplantae; phylum Streptophyta; class Magnoliopsida; order Poales; family Poaceae; genus Chrysopogon; species Chrysopogon serrulatus. The sequence goes on from JADLZL010003445.1 coordinate 229,438, forward strand.
AAAATGCCGAAGGTCATTAGGGTTAATGACCTAGGGTCATCACTCAATCCAAAATCAAGCAACCCTAATGGTGATTAGAGGTGATTACTAATTTATTGACCATTTTCACAGTCGTTGAAAGCCGCTAATTAACTTGCTAATTAAAGATTAATTAAACCCTAATTAATCAAAGAATTAACTAATTAAACATTAATTAAAAAGGGATTAATTAAGCTTAATACAAAACTTAATCAAAACTTAACCAAACTTCATAATTAAGATCATCATACTCTAATTAGCACACAAAACAAAATTCATGATTTTTGGACTTATATTTTATTTATTAAAAATCATTGAAATTGCATTTATTAATTAAAGAAGCAAATTAAAGCATAATCAAATTTTATTGGAAAACCATGGTTAGCATTTTTCCTGGACAGAGAATACCACAAGGAACACATGCATATTTTTCTCACATTTTTATCTGCCCAAAATAAATTAATACAAAAAGATGAAAACTAGTTTCAGAAAAGCAAAAAAGAAAAAAGGAAAAAACATTTTTTCCCTCTCCCCGGGCTTCTTGTGGCGCCCAACGGCCCCCGACGCCGCTCACAGCATCTGCGCGCCGCCGCGCTCTCTCCTCTCTCTCTCACGCTGACAGGCGGGCCAGGCCTGTCAGCTCCTCCTTCCTCCTCTCCCTTTTCTCCGGCCGAGCAGGAGCAACGGCGCGGCGGACGACCGCTCTTCGCCGGTGATGTTCCTCCGGCGCAACCAACTAGACCAACCGACTCTACAGCTCCTGGCGAACCTATCAAGCTATTAGATGACCCCCACGGCTCACCGGGAGGGGTGCAACGGCGCCGAGGCGACGACGGCTTCGGAGCTCGTCGGAACGATGGCGTTCCGGCCGAACCACGGCAAGAATGACGCAACCGATAACCGTTCCATGATCAGGAGCTCACCGAGGTGTTAAAACAACTACGCAGCAAGCTTGGAGGTGGGCGGAGAAGGAAAATCAACGGAGACAGGGGCGACGGCGGTGAACTCCGGTGGTGACGTCGGTGTTCCGAGGCACCCTGTGGAACCATGGACCGAACCAAAGCGAAAGCAGGATAAGTGAAGATGATGGCGATCACGACACAAGGAATGAATTTGATAGAGAGCTCATGATAACGGCTTAAGATAACGACGAACCGCGGCGGCGGTGGTTGGCCGGAAACGGTGAAGGTGATGGGGGGGGACTTCAGGCGACCCTCGGCGCGCAACCGATGGCTCAAGGTGTGCGAAAGGGAGCTACGGAGTTGTGTGCAAGCTATCAGAACCGATGGATGAGCGTGTTGCGGGAATTGGACAGAGAGGCGACGATGGCCGGCGGTGAGCAGTGAGGAGAAAAGAGAATTGGCGGCCGGCGGTGGCTTTTATAGGTCAAGGGACGATTTGGACAGGTGGAGGGTGATGTCACGACGCCGGGCGAGGTGGTTGGCGGCGCTTGGGAAAGGCGGGAAAGCGCGAGAACGGCCACGGCGGCCCTCGGCCGGCCGGCCGGCATGGGCGCCGATGAGGTGTCCCCCCCCCCCGTCTCATCGTAGCGAGAGCCAGCACATTTTTCTATTTTTGAAATTATTTTCAAAAATTGTACTGTACACAAAAAATATCCCAAAATACAGTTGACTCAAAATTTTGTGCTCTACAACTTCATTAAAGAAGTTTTGTCAGATTCAAACTAGTTTTTGAAATTGAAGTTCAGGTTTGAAAAAGGTTCAAAACCCTAACTTTGGGGATTTCAAAATTACTTTTAAATTTTTAATAAAAGATGAAAATCTCCAAAAATAAAAGTTGTTCCATTTCTCAAGGTCTACAACTTTCATTTAGGAAGTTTTTCATGAAACCCAATAATCTTTGAATTGTAGTTTAAAACTCAAAAGGGGGCAATTTGAAATTCAAATTACTTTTGAAATTACTCCAGATTTTATTCAAAAACTTGAAAAACTTTGTATACCAAAGTTGTAGAGCTCAAAGAGATTCACAAACTGTATTTTGGAAGTTTTCCCAAATTTTGAATATTTTGAGGTGAAATTATGGAGGGGTTAAAAACATACTGAAAATATCCCTTTTTGAAATGAATTTCAAATTGAAATCTTGGGCAAATAAATAGTGATGCTGTGACACTTTTCAAACCCAACCAATAGCATATTTTCAAAGTACAAAGTTCATACTTTCAAAAGGTGCCATTGGTTGGCAACTTTTATTTATAAAATTAATCATGGTTAGCTCACCAAATTTGAAAGTGATATTCCAATTCCAACACTTAGCCTCTCAAGCTAGGATTTGGGAATTGAATGCCAATTTCAAACTTGGTTCTCTCTTGCACCTCATTTGATTTAGAAAACTTGTTTAAGGTGAAAGTCAGGGTTAGCCAAGCACTTGCAAACATCACGGTTGATTTTAATTGATTGGTTTTATTTAAGAAATCAAACATGTGAGCAGGATTCAAATTATAAACATAAACACATGTAATACAAAGGAGCTCAAACAACACCCTAGAATCATAAACTCATTTTAATTGTTTGAATTAGGGTTTTCTAATCATGAATGCTCATGCAATGATGATGATGACATGGCAGGTTTTGCTTAACGTAACAGGGGTGTTACATGACCTTCCCCGCCAGGCGTCGGCTCCTACGCAGGGAGGCAGCTGCAACCGGAGTTCGTGCCTTCCTCAGCATCGGCCGCTGCCGCAACACCGGAGACTCAAGGGGAAGGCAGACCATGTCACGAAGGGCGACAACAGGGTGCGACGGGGCGATGGCCAGGTAAGGCGATGCGCGCACAGGCGACGCGGCCATCGGGGAAGAGGAAGCCGAGCCGTCTTCAGGCCCAGAAAGGTCAAGAAACAGGGACCTGTCCGTAGACGCGTTGCCACCATGTGAAATCGGCCCAGCCAAAAAGTCAAGCCCGCCAAGGTGGGGGAAACAAATAGCACGGCCCGCAACCAGGCCAGGATCGGCCAGGAACGCCGCACCAACGAAGCCAGGGCGAGCGTCACGGGCGGATGTCACGGGGCGACGCACGCATTCCGCAGACAGAGCAGGAATCCCGCTCACGACGGCAGCCTTCGGAGGCGTGCGGAAGAAAGCCTCAAACAACATTGGATCCCTTGCTGACAGCAGTGATGGAGGGGAGGCCCGCTCGAATGGCAGGGGGTGCGTATCCCCGCCTCTGGCAGGAGAGATACGCGCAGCGATGGGCAGGGCAGGGTCGCGCAGACCACCATGCCGCGGCGGCCTTTTGCACTTAAAAAAGCCGGCCATGCGAGTTTGCTTGTCCGCGGCACGCCACGGAGCCGACGTGCATCACAGCGCAACCGGACCCATGCTCAGCGACAGTGTGGTGGGCCATGAGTGGCCCACCGCCAGCGACAGCGGGGGCGCCCGGCGAGCCAGGCGGCGGGCGAACCGGCCGTGGCACGGTCCGGGCCGGGGTGGTAACGATTGTAGTTGCTGTCATCGAGTCGAACTCGCCGTCGTCGTCCCGGCCACCGAAGCCCTCGTCATCGACGTCTCCAGCACCCGAATGATCACCAGCCGAGGGCGACGGCGGGGGTGGTGGTGCAGGGGTGTCAGGGTCATAGTCATCATTGTTATCTCCGTCACCGCCCGGCGGGGGCGCTGGCGGCGCTCCGAAGTCCTCCACGGCCACCACGCGAATGCGGACCAAGTACCAAAGGCCCGGAAGCACCTCCGCAGAGGCCTCAACGGGGTCTGGTACAGCCGGCTCCTCGATGAAGATGCTCCGCTCAGCAGGGATGAAGCTCGGGTGAAGGCACCAAGCCTAAACGAAGACTTCACGATCATCATCATCCGCCACCCCCGGCGGCCGAACGAACTCAGCCATGGTGCATGCTGGGCCGAGGACGATGTGGGCGACCCTTGTGTTTCTGGCGTGCAGGGGCAGACGGCACAACCCCACTAGGACTCGGAACCTGAACGAGCCCGGGCTAGCCCATGCCGTTCGTAGCCATGGCTGCCACAGCAGTGGCACGGGCGGCCCCGACGGGCGAGCCGCCAGGACGCGCGCACGATCCTCCAAGTGCCTAAAGCGGACGAGGAAGTCTTCGGGCTCATGCCGTCGGATGGCAACATCATCAGCTCTGATCTCAAAACGCTCAAAGAGAAAGCGTTCCACCATGGCCCGTAGAGATGAAACGGCCTCGTACCCGTAACAATGGCAACCGGGGCAAGCGAAGGTCATCCTCCGGCATTTGCACCCTGAAGCGGGGATGGCCGCCAATTCAAGCCCGGACAGCGCGTGCCGGTGGGCACGACGACGCAGCGGCGGGGTGGCGGAAGACTCCCGGGGAAGCGGGGGCGTGGCGGTGGCGACGGCGGCGGCAGCCAGCGCGGAATCGATGGCGCCGCGCCGGTGGAGGCGAGCAAAGCGGACTGGTATCGCCCGGCGGCGAAGCAGGCCGGCCCGGCGAGAAGAAGCCGCCCGAGGGGCGACACGGCGAAAGCGGTGTGCCGCAGCGGCAACGCCCGCCCAGCGAGCCGGGCCGGCGGCCGAGCACGCCCGCGCGCCGTGGCCCACCACGAGCGCGATTGAAACCGCGAGGGAGAACTTGCGGTCAGCCGCCAGCGTGGTTGCTGCCGGACGAGTTAGGCGAGGCCGACAGGCTCGGGAGGAACCGCTTCCCGGCCTTGGACGGAGCCACGGGGCGCGTGCGTGCATGGCGACGATCGAGCACTTGGAAGAAACCATCCTCATCCGGCGCGGCAAGGGCACGGGGGTGTGCGGCAAAGAAGGCGATGGTCGACGGGGCATGGTCCGGGCTCAACCCAGGATGGGAGCGCCGGCAACAGCCAAGAAACCACCCACGGCACGACGGTGCGGCGGCGACGACGAGGCCGACGGCGGGGCGGTCGAGGAGGAGGGCCTTCCCTTTACCGGACGATGGGGTGGGCGGGAACCATCGCCGGAGTAGTCGCCCTCCGAGTCGGTGAGGGAGACCCGCTCAGTTCCAAACTCCACCTCAACCTCCTCCGCCTGTGAGCGGGCTGGGACGGAGAGCCGTCCTCCATGACCGGGGGGCGGCGGGATAGGGCGGTGGGTGGGAGGTTGGCGGGCGGGAGAGGAGCCGGGGCGGAGGCGGGCCGGCGGCGGGGGGGAGAGCTAGCGCTCGCTTGAAGAACAATTCTTACGTCGGGGCCTGCATCTGCACACTTGTTTGTGAGATTTCGCCCGACCCTTATATTTTCGATCACCCTAAACATCTTGTTTTGGTGGCATCTCACTCTTACAAAACTACCCGCTTCCTCCACTATCCATGGCCAGCAACACCCTGCCTTGTTCACCTAGCCACACCCTACCTCCTCAGAGATCTTGAAGCCAGGCAACATACTACAACTTTGGCAACACCTTCCAAATGACCCAGAGAGGCCCAAAGCTCATCCACAAAACAAAATGTCTTTGTTTTAAGTCAATTGAACAATAGGACATGCGGAAAAAACCCATAGGGGTTGATTTATGCATAGGATGGACCAATGTAAGATCCAATTTAATGTATATAATTGAGATTATATTGCTAGTACTCTTATATATCTCAGCGCGTCATCAGGTTGTCAAACAAAGTAAGGCCTTGTTTAGTTCCCCTGCAAGTTGCAAGTTTTTCCACTCTCTCTCATCACAAATGTATAGAGCATTAAATGTTAGTAAAAAATTAATAATTTTTTTTTATAAACACGGTGAGATCTTTTTGGAGTTGGGCCATGATTGGACTTTGAGTCAAATACAAACGAAAGTAACCGAACAAGGCCTAAGGAGTTGGTATACAACAGAGTAGAAAGCTAATAATTTTGGTTGCACACGGTGAGATCTGGACACTTCTTTGAGAGTAACCTAGGGCTTATAGCGAACTCCCTAGTCTAGTTAGTTACCTCTATCTCTCATAGATATATGTTGATTGTTGTTGCTTTGTACTAGGATTTTAAAAGGTCTTTTGAACTTTTTATGACCACCACAAAATATGTCATCATCAGTTGATACAAATTGATTATCCTTGCATTGGATAGCAATGTGAAATTTGAATATTTTGATACAACTTTTTCATATTGGCACGATGTGTATAATTTATTTTTACTAACTGTTGATCAAAATCAATTATTCCTATGAAGTCTACCTTTTTGGAATCCCAATACACCTTATATTTTGATAGGGGGTAGTGCTTAATTAGTTACTCCTATGAAGTCTAGAAGTTAAGCCGTGTCTATTTAATTATTAGAATTAATAATATTTTTTTTGTGGATTAACAATAAATAATATTTACTTGGTATTGAAGGAAACAACTAGATAGCTAGGCTACACTACACATATGTAATACAAAGGGGCCGGTATACACGTAGCAGCTATAGCTTCCAATTGTCTTTCTTGGTTGCAATTGCAACCCTAGCTCTGTTGTGTGTGACGTGAATATAAATCTTGTGCTCTGGCTGGGTCTGGGTGTGGCTGGAATTGGAATGGCTGGCAACTTTGCCCACTTCACCATCCACTGCGCCACCGTACCTTTATTAATGCCGCAAGCTAAGCGAGCTCGAAAGGAAACGTACACCACTTGAAACAACAAAGCTCTTCATAAAAGCTACTTGCTATTTTAGCACCCCAAACGGCAGCTGCTGATTCACTCGGAACCAATCAAACTGCAAATACCAAAAAGCCTTTTTGTTGGGAAAAAAAAAAAAAAACGCATGCACCGTGTTGTATTTATCGCCTATCTTCACCAACAATGGATCATCTAGTTAATCCAAGGGCAATATATATAAAACCATTTTCTTACTTTCTAATATAATAAAATGCTACTGATTTTCACCTAAAGCTGTTGTTCAAACATGTAATTTTATCATTTGTTTGGCTATAGAAAAAAAATATAGCTTTACTTTTTATGAGTCGTCCTTTTAATTATATTAGTTGGTTGTCAAAATTATTATCTAAAAATTCCTGATACCTAAAATATAGCAACTCTTTTTTGTACAGACATATATATACAAAGCCCACATATATGTATGTATGTATTATTAAATTATATATTTTGGCACTGAAAAGTACAGATCTAGGACATGCGAAAAAGGTGGAGATGATAGTAGCAGGCCACAACATTGCACCCACTCCTGCCCTTCCCTCCCCTCAGTTTTCAAGTTGGGAGAACAGTGGTGGCATAGCATTGTCACCACCCTTGCTTTCATCACATTTCAGGCAACACCCACCACTCACTGCTCAGTACTCTCTATACTCTCTACTCACTACTCACTCCCACACACTACTCCAATGCAAGTAGTGGCCTGCCAAACCTTTTTCTTTCTTTCAAAGCAAATGGAACAATATATATGTATACTTGACAATATATTAATCTCATCCATCTCCAGTGTAATACAGTATATACGTAAATATGTTAATTGCTACATACAGTACACATATATGGTGGTTTTTGTTACACCAAAGAATCGAAAGAATCAATTTTGTATACATATGTTACAGTTTCATTGATATACATATTTGTATATATCCCAATATATATAAGAATAAAATTTGTAAGTATAATTGAGGATGCATGGTAGACTATATATGATCCTCAAGGAGAAGAAGAAATTAAAGAGAAAGAAAAAGAAAGAGATCAATCAGTGTTTGTTAATAAGAAAAAGAATTCATTCATGAGGCTGTCTCTGGCTGGCTGCTAGCTAGGCCAGGCATGCAGCAGATGCAGGGCCGGCGGCGGCGCTCATGTCGTCAATAATGGCAATCCACCAGTGCTGAGGCTGTCAGCATGAGCCCAGCCTTCTTGCCGTCGTTGAACTGGCCGAGACCGAGCATGACGGACGGCGGCGGCGGTGGCGGAAGAAGCGACACGGCGGCCTCCTCGTCGGACGACGGCGCCGGCAGGTTGAGGTCCAGCTCCAGGTTGATGCCCGCGCTGCCTTCCTTCTTACTGTTACCGTTACCGGTGGTGTCCGCGGCGACGATCGCCGTGGTGACGGCGGTGACCGCGCGGTCCGGCGCGTTGAGCGGGCGGTGGCGCCGCATGTGGCCGCCCAGCGCCTGCCCCGACGCGAACTCAGCGCCGCATATGGAGCACTCGTGGACCCTCAGCTTGCCGGTCGCGGCAGCAGCGGCGACGCTGCTGAGGCTGAGCGCGGTGGTCACGGTGACGTCCGGGATGGCGGCGGCGATGTCGATCGCCGCCGTCTGGAGAGGAGGCGGCGGCTGAGCATGACGCTGAACAGCTAGGGGAGGATGTGGGGAAGGCAACACGGTCGTCATCGACATCGGTGGCGCCTTCGTTTCCGCGGTGGTGGTGATGCCGTCGACGTTGACCGCGGCGGCGATGTCGCCATCGGCGGTGGCGGCGAGGCGCGGCTTCTTGTGGCTGGCGCGGTGGCCGCCGAGCGCCTGGAAGGTGGGGAAGCACTTGTTGCAGGTCTTGCACTCGTAGACGTAGAATCCGGCCCTGACGCCGTCCGGCGTGGCGGCCGCCTCCGTGTACTTGCGGCTGGTGTACCTCTCGGCCCTCGGCGGCGCGGGGGTCGGGGGCGGCGCCTGGTTCTGGTGTGGCGGCGTGGACGACGGCAGCACCGCCGGCGACGGCGACGGCGATGGCTTGGAGTCGACGACGTTGGCTTGGGCGGCGCCCTGGGCGAGGAGGATGAGGCAGTGCGCCATGTCCTCCTCCTCGGTGGTGGTGCTCTCGGACGATGAGACGGAGGCGGACGCGCAGGAGGAGGCCGCGGCGTGCGGGTGGTGGCGCGGCCTCTTGGTGCGCTGCTTGCGCTTGACGGCGGCGGCGAGGGGCTGGTGGGCGTGGCTGTCGTCCACCTGCACCAGGTCGGCGGTGGAGTGGTCGTCCGTGGACGAGGAGGTGGGCGTCGTCGTCGTCGCCGTCGCCATGAGAAGGATGGTGTTGGTGGTCTTATTGCTCCTTTGGGCCGCCACCACCTCCGACGACGGTGTTTGCATGCCGGGGAAGCAAGAAAGGTAGAGATCGAGCGAGGTGGGGTGGCAAGAAAAGAAAGGCTCCGACGATCCTCTAGGCTAGGCTAGGCTAGTCTAGGAGAATGGAGATCGATCGAGTAGGCCGGACACAGTGAGGAGGAGGAGGAGGGAGGAGGAGGCTGCCGTTTTATTGCAAGGGAAGAGGAGGAGAAGCTAGGCTGCTAGGGAGGGCGTTTTGCTTTTTGCATGGGCTTGGAGGAGGCTACCATTACCATGGATGGGATGGGAATGAGATCCACTAGCTATGTACACACCACTAAGTCCGTCCATGCTAGTAGCTGCAGATGCAATCAATGGGAAGGATGGAAGTTTCCTTTGGTTTATTAATACAACACACCACCATCAAGCAAGCTGCTAGAGAGAGAAGAGTACTCTGGCCGGCTATCTCTCTCTCTCTCTCTCTGCCTGTGTCTCTCCCGGATGCCTTGCCTTGCCTTACCAACTCTCTCTCTCTCTCCCTCTCCCTTTGTCTGTCCCTTATAATAACCTCTTCCTTGTTGTAGAGAGAGAGAGACACTAAGCGGAGGTTTGGTGGTTAATTACTACTAGCACTATTGTTAGAGAGAGAAGCCCGGGAGGGGCATGCAGCAATAGTACGTACTAATAGTGAATTGGTGGCCAAGGAAGACGCACGCTACCAATTAAGTGTGATGAGAAAACTAGAGGTGTGTTAAAGCTGCCTGCCTAGTATAACTTGTGGACAATTTAATGGCCATGCGTCTCCAAATTCCTCCCATGCCTGCTGCCTAAATGTGTAAAACATGCATCCATGTGTGGGCTGCTTAGATGGATAGGTTCTTGTATCATCGGTTCAACAGCTACTAGCTAACCTTAATTAAACCACCAGCAAGACATGCATCTCTAGCTACTATTTAGTACTAGTGGTATATATTTAGCCTAAATTTCATTTTTTTTTTAGTGTGGGCTAGGATTAATGCTGTGACAGTGAGCACTCCATTATTAATTAGTTAACCTGAAGGGGCATCTATCACCACTACAGCTAAATAATGAATGAAGAAACGAATTGAACAAGAGTTACTATATATGCTCTTCTGTTAATTTGGATTGCTTGTTACTCTACTCCAATTTGCATTGATACTATACATATGTGCATATGTAGGTGTTGGTGTGGGGAGAGAAAGGGATCTAAGCAGGAGTGGGGAGTGAGTAATAGTATAGCAGCTAGCAGCATTCAGCATTTCAGCAGCTAGCCAGGAAAGAAAGCAAGGTGTCCAACTCCATGTCCATGCAAATATTTTTCTTTTCTGGTGATGAATGATTCCTTTCCTGGTGTGATAGTGTCACCCTGCAAGGCTGGAGCCACAGGAAAAAATGCTCTCTCATCTCATCTCCCTGCTGCACCAAGAGGCCACTCCCTATTTAATTTGTCACATATATCCTCCTTTATTGGTGGTTCAGTTATTTCCATAAATAAATTAAAGAAAACTAAATAACACCACCTGCTAATGTGTATACTACTAACCAATACAGTTGTCTTTGTTGTAATTAGCATGCAAATTCCACATTGTTAATAATTAACAACCTTTTCTTCTTCCTTTTGTGAGCTGAATGCTGATAACGAACAGCTAGCTTGCTTTGCTTGGTAGTTGGCAACTAATACTAGTAGCTAACTGAAGAGGTAGTGAGGGAGTGGTGGTGCAGCAGGTGTCCCTGCCTAGTGCCTAGTGGTGGCTGCTGGCCGGCTGGCCGCAGTACTAGCAGGCGAGCCACACAAAAATAATAATGCCTGCAATTTGCTTGCTTGTTCACTCACTCACCTCTCACCTCTCACCAGCAGCAACACAACAACTCATCTCAACCTGCAACCAATGCAAAGGTTTGTGCAGTTCAGATCGCCTGTCCTTTACCCTGCCACTGCAGCTGCAACTGCACTGACTTGCATTGCATCGCCTAATCCTAGCTAATAACAGTCACTTGCTTTCTAAGCAAGCCAACCAAAATCCATCCCTACCTTTCTATTTTTATTTTACATTGGATTTTTATTCTGCAAAAATCGGGCGGACATTCTTGGGTTTGGTACTGATTATTGGTGCTAGCTTATATATGTATAGTAGATAGCTGTTGTGGCTACACTGTCTCAATCAAATTGCCATCAGATTAACAAGAGCGAGCAGATTGGGTCGCACTCACGAACTATCAACCACTGAACCAGTAACTCTGTCAAAATGTCCAACTAGTAAAAATTTTGTATCTATTAGTGATTTTTTGAGTAATTAATGGAATTATTGCTCATTATTAGTGATTTTCTTCCAATCTCAATCGTAGTAGTTGATGCGATCTTTGCATGAACAAATTAATCATTTTTATGAAGAAAATGAACTAATTCAAATGGTATGTACGTAAGAATAAACATTCCTTGCAAAGAGGAAATTATTAGTCCTTGCATGATATGTATGTGTGGTGACTTGTGACGAGCTTAAGGCCTCATTTGGAATGTAGGATTTTTTTCCTATTCCTACATTTTTCTTCTGAAAATTGAACTAACTTCTATGAAATTAATGTACAATTCGTGCGTTCCAAAGGGCCCTAACCGTGTGAGGGAGAAGTCAACGGTTACATAAATGAAGAGAAGTTCGGTGGAGAGAAGCTAAGGTAGGAGGACGCATGATTCATGACGTGAGGATCAATGGGAATTGATATATTTGCATTGCTGTGTGGGGGCTAGGGCAACGATAAGCTACCTACCTCCTAATTAAGCTAGCTAGTTTAGCAATAATAATAAAATAAAAACCAAAGAACAGTAGTGATTGGATGCCATACATGGCCGGCGAGGTGGGGGCAAGTAAGGCATCCATCCAACCATCGCTCACATGGAAAGGAAAGCTAGTTTAATTTCTCTCTCTAATAGTAAGCCACTTAATCATCTCTGCTACACACTACTACTATACACCTTAGCTACTAGATCCTCTCTCTCACTCAAATGGCCAAACATGCACACACATGACACATGTACACTCCCTTGCACTGCAATAATCCAAAGTCGTTATTGCTGTATCTAGCTAGTGTGTGTACATGCCTTTCCTTGCCAAAACTAAATAAAAAAGGTGAGTGTCCTTGCATTGAGCTAGGTAGGGTAGCTTAGCTTGCTTGCCATGATCCTGCCTATGATTGGCAATCAGCCGAGTTGTCCCTCATGTGGAGAACCCTAGCTTTCAGGATCCTATTATTATATATATAATTATATCTGCTAGCTAGTAGCTAGTGCATCCGATCCATCTCTCCTAGCAGCCAGAACATGCATATGCTGATAATGCAATGCACTCTGTGTATGAGTGTGATCAGTGTGTGCTAGATTCATTATGAACCCAAAAAGCAAACTAATAATAAATACGAGATTAAGAATAAGAAATGTTTTTTTTATTTGTGCTACAATAAACCCGATCCCCACCAGTACTAGACCAAGTACATGCCACGGCACCATCTATCAGCTCCACATTAAAAAACAATGAATGATGTCATTGCCTTATCAGTCGAGTTATCTTACATACTTCATGGCATCAGGCCATGGATATATATAGATGGAGTTGAAAGTGTGTGCAGTGTGCTACTCCACTCAACAAGCAGATAGCTTTAACAGCAACCAACATCTGGCCAACCGCCTCTTGTTTTGCAAACAAAGAAAATATTGTGCTTGGAAGAAAAAAAAACTAAATTCAGACAGATGGACCGAATTAAACTTATCAAAAATATGTTCTGTTCTCTTTACTGGAGAAAAGAAAAGGAGAAGAAATTTAGGAAGCAATTGGCAGATGAATTAAGATAGCACCAAACTCTGTAATGCAACAGGATTTACATGGGTTGGCAGATTGGATTATTGGTTGGTGCTAGGGATGGAGAGAACATGTGGCGCAGTTGAAGGACACAAACCGTACCCCAGTCCACCTGCATCTGACTAATTCTGCATACAAGTGGTGGTGGCCTGCATTTGATTTTCTATCATCCTTGTCCATCTCTAACTGAATTAGTGGGACACACTCCGTCACCGCTAGCTCTCATAATCTGCAGGGACATCAGCACCCATAGTCTAGTGAGTGAGTGGGCCACCACTCCTCAACTCAAATCATAACCATACCGAATTATATTTTTCTCTTTACTAATTATTACAAAATATAAATCCAACCAACCAGAATTGTTGTTTGCCTGTCGCTTTTAATTTTCACCACCATCATCAGCTAGACTTTGGTACTACTACTAGATTATTCATGATAAAAAAACAGAAGTGTCAGAAAATAGAGAACTATTTTATTTTAGATAAATATCTTGTATGCTCATGTTTTTTTCCCTAGTAGTTGAGATATCTTTTTTTGCGACCGTGTCTAAGCATATATTTCATTTAAGAGGAAATAGGAAGTGTACAAATTAACCCCTCAGCGGTAAACATCATATATATCATATTGAAATTCGTGTTCATATATAATGTTTTAGATTTAATAATTAGGTAGGTAGGAGAGACCAGGACGAGGGAAGTGCAAGCAGAGCCGGGAGATGAGATTGACTTGGCGCAGGCATGATCACATTCAGAGTACAGCAACTAGACAGCAAGTGTGCATGTTGTGCTTGCTCCGATGCAAAGGTTAGGAAATATGATTTGGAGCTAACCGGGTAGCTAGCAATGCAAGCTGCATGGATGCATCTCGCTGTCATGCTTAGAGATGAGCGTTAATCACGATGCCCCAACTAACTGACAGACAGACATGTCCTCCAAACGAAGCATCGATCGGCAGCCAAGCTAGTATTCAGTGTGCAAGCGACACTTGTGCACAGTATATATGTAGCTGAGAATATTAAAGCCTTGTTGTGAGAGGTTATGCCTGCCTTGTTGCTGATGAATGGACTTCAGCCTAGCTTAGCTCTTGTAGTTATTAAATACAGAAATTGGTAATAATATATATATAATAATAGTGGCGTGGAGTGGAGGAGAGTGTGGATGCTGCTATTCTAGCTTCATCTGTCTGTCCCTCTCTCTCTCCTTCTCTGGGGGTGTGTGGTTGATGCCTGCCACCTTGAGAGGAGGAGGAAGAGGAGGAGTGTGGCAGGCAAGTGCTTGTTTGGCTTTGCTCATGGTCATGGGCAACCTACCACTACCACCCTCCCAGGCTCAGATTTCATTCACACAGGACACCATACTCTGATTGGTGGTGGACAGGGGAAGGCAACCTGCAGATTTATTCCTTCTCCTGCAACCACATGCATGTGCTAGAATCATCTTTTGTTCCTTGTCACAAGTCATGCATCTATCCTATTCCTATACCTCTTTGCATTGCTACATGGAAGGCAGAGTACCTGCATGTTGCTGCTGCTCATTAGTTAGTTAGTTCATCAACAACATGGTGGCATGGACTGATGATAACCACATACACACATGGAATATATATAAAAATGTTCTAATGCTATAGCTAGATGCATCTTCAGAGTTGAAACATTAATGGATCATGCTTCACGAAAGTAGATTAGGTAGTGGCCGGATGACACCAAAACCAAACTTGTGCCTTTTTTATTTCCTCAATCCATATACAGTACTAGCTCCCTGGTGAGGTTAGCTCCATGAATTAACCTTTGTGTCTTCACTCTAAAAAATGATCTGATCATTTAAGCAACAATGACTTAACTGGTGTTTTTTTTTAAAAGGTCGACAAAAGCTTTGCCGAGATTTAACTGGTGGATAAATGTTATGTTAAGCAGAAGCCAGCATTATTCTCCTGCTATATGAGATGAGAGAGAAGGGGAGAGAAGTAGACAGAGATAGAGAATCGGCAAAGAGAATAAAAATGATCTCACAAAAGGACAGAGCAGGATACATGCATTATTATTCCTCAAGAAGACAAGAGGTACAAAGAGAACTTTACCAACTCCGAAAAAAAAACTTAACCAATCAATATAATGCAAGGTCTTTGACAATAAAATAAAATAAAATACTACTACAAACTTGCTATCTATAGCAGCCAGCACCCAGTAGGACCTCTCTGCTCTCACTGCTCACTACTAGCCAGTAGCAGAACAGAGCTGCGCCTCTTATCCAAGAAAACTACACACACTGAGCAACAGAATCCACAAAAAGGAACTAACTAATTAGTGACAAGATCTCTCTCCCTCAACTGTGGGCCCCTGATCACGACCTGAAATGAATGCCGGAGCAAGCTACATATATACAGATAATAGTAACAAGAAATTAAATCAGATAGGAGATGAAAATTTGTGGCCTTTCTTTTTCTCGCTTTTTTCTTTCTGGAAAGGTCGTTACAAAAACGACCACTCGTATGAATACCCTTTTGAGCATGCAAGTTGCCAGGCTACAGCAGTTTGTTTGTTCCCATCCATGCCCAGAACCACACTGATGAGTGATGACTGATCCATGAATATAGCATAGCAGCTGCAGTAATAGTAGTGTTAATTCTTCAGAAGTTCAGACATGAATTCCATATGTTATATATCTATGACCCATGGATGATGGATTAGAGATTATTATTATATACTAATTGAGTCCAGAATGTTTATATATTTTCACCAAGATGTAGGCATGCCTAACTACTGGAATATGGTTAGTTGGGCAACCGGCCAAAATGTTGCAGTGCAGTGCAGTGGCAGGCAAGTACTTCACTGAAAAACTGGTGGCGAGTGATGAATGAACCAGCTGATGCATGCATGGCCTACTTTCAGTTCCAACCTAAACTCTGCTTCCAAAGTAAGCAACTTGAAGTACCAGCAGTAGTACTGTGTGTATCCATCATATCGTGGCATGGAAAAGAGAAAATTGGGCATGCATATATATGCCAGACTTTTTATTTAATTTGCAGATTTGTATATATTATTGGATGGGTCTAGCTGTATGCATGTGAACTGCCTTTTGATGAGAGTAGTAGTATATTGTAATCGGCAGTGAGTGATATATAACTCGATCTAGAGACGAAACTACGCATATATCCATATCTTTATCTTTGCACTTCTTATCCACTCATATATACTTAGCTATCGACGACGTACTAGGACACAAGTATATAAAATTTTGCTGGCCACACAGAAAAAAGAAAGAAAAGAAATCCACACATGCATAGGCAGGGCAGCAGAGCCACTAGTAGCTAGACTAGAGAGTGCCACAAACACACACTTCATCAGGTAGGCAGCAGCACACGTAGTAGTAGTACATGCTTCATGCTTTCAGTTGCAGTGATCTATCTAGTAGCAATACTGAAGTGGCTCCTTTCCTGTGTGCCACTACCCACTAGACAAGTGATAAGTGGCAGCTAGCAGCAGGGCTTCTCTTTCTCAGTGGTACCAGTGGCCAGTAGCAGCAGATAGATGGATGGATCATGGATGGATAGATGTTCTGTTAGCAGCAGCAAAAGCGACTGCTTGTATATATGCATGCATATATGTATATAAATCTGCAGTTTGCAAATAAAGCAGGCAAGAGAGACAGCAACAGGCAGGTAGCGGCGCTCACAGCCAAGCATACAAGCACACTAGTGTGGATGATGGATGGGAACGAATGGGATGCTCCTCTCCTCTCCTTTCCTCTCCTCTCCTCTTCCCATCACCTCTTTCATCTTTGGAGAGGGACTGAGGACAGTAAAACAGGACACACACACACACACACACACACACACACACAGAGAGAGAGAGAGAGACGATGCACAAATGCATGTTTGATTTGTTTAACTTCTTGAGAAGTTAAAATTCCATTCTCTTTTGGACAGACTACAGAGAGGGTAATACGTTTCAAAAGCAAATTAAAGGCTCATAGCTGCTTCACTAGCTCACTCCGATCCCGTCCACCTTAATCCTGCTGATCATGTCACTCCGATCCCGTGACCACCACCACCTTTCATCCTCCTCCTTCCTGCTTCCGTTGTTCGACACATGTAGCATCTATAGTCACATTGCACGCATCATTCATTCCTTTTCCTTTTCTTTCTTTCCCCGGGCCTTTTTGTGATATATACTCGTGCATCATACTTTCCCAGGCCACCACTAATACCACGGCAGTCAGGCGCAGTGGTGGCTAATAAGTAATAAACCACTGTCGTCGCCAGCTCTTGCTTAATAATTCTCTGAAGAAGAAACTGAAAACCCTTTCAAGAAATGTTTCGTAAGATGAATCAGAATCACTTTATCGTTTGGTTAGTAGGTTGGATCCTGATCTTCGAAAGGAAAATATAAAAAATATTCTTCAGAAAAGTTCAGAATCTTTTTGTGTGAGCAACAAGAGCAACTTACATATAACCCATTTAAATTTTTGCACTTAAATAGACTGACTAGCTAAAAAAAGTACGATCACTATTACAAAGAGGAGACCAGAAAAAGGAATCAGGAGAACGTTCTTCTGGCTTCGAATCCCCTTGGTGAACATTCCATTTGGCGTTGATTCTTGCGATTCTCTTAAGAAAGAAACCAGCTACCCAAACGACCCCTAAATCTGGTGCGGTTTCCTCTCACTTGTCGCTGGCTGATGCTGCGCCACCAAACCAAATTCAGATATACTCCACACATATGTTGCATTGCATGTCTTTTGGTTTGGGTATCGGATGCCATATGCTAGGTTGAAGGGTGGCGATGTGCAGCTATCTCCTTGCTCGTCAGCCACACTGACCTGTGGTTGCCAATTAGCTTGCTCGTCACACGCTTTGAGACCTTGCTTTTGCTTTTAGGTTCCTCTTGTACTCTCTTGTTTTTTATTTTAAGCTTATGAGAAGATGGACAATTCACTTTATATTTCAACCGTCTCTCGCATCTAAATTATTATTTTTGTTTAATTGCACTTGCTTGGATTCAAACTCGAGACCTCTCACAGGGCTAGATACCGTATTGAGTTGGATGCACAAATAGATTCAATCCAAAAGCTTAAGCTAATGTTGAAGGTAGGCAATTTATTTTATATTTTAACGACATCCGTCGATAACATAGACCATAAGGACCATGGTGCAAGATCAGCAATTGCGTGAAAAGAAAACCTTTAACCTTCCTAAACTATCAATGTGGTTTGATTATGCTTCTCAAACTTTAAGACAAGACATCTTATGTCTAAAGTTTCAAAAGCCGTTTGGGAGGTTGTTTATTTTGTTATTTAGTTAAAAACTAGAAAATATTTCATAAGGCTTTTAAAACACCTAAAATGTATCTAAGCTTATGAAATTATGATAAAAATCTCCTAGAGTTAGATTGAGACGTGAAAAATCTAAAAAATAGAGCTCATGAAAATTTTCTATAAGCTTTAGAAATTATCTAGCAAAATAGGGAAATATCAAAAAATATATAAAAATCCCCAAAAGTTCTAATCGGTATATAATCATGTTTTGAATTTTTTTTGAAACGCATTTAGATACCGATTAAAATGTTTTGCGAATTTTCCATACTTTTGTATATTTTCACATTTCTTAGCGCTAAATCTGATTCCTTTAAAGCTTGTATATATATTTTTTATGAGCCATGGATATTTTATTTTGTTTTTTCATGTCTAATATACATCTAACAATTTTCTTGAAATTTTTAGAAGCATAGAGAATTCTTTAGGTTTTAAGATCTTATCAAGTATTTATCAGTGTTGTTATTAACTAAAAATAAGATGAAATTGAATTGAAAACCACTTAAATCCAATATATGGAGGTAATTTGAATGGTTTTAAGAGTTGACAATGTAAAATATCTGCTTTAGAGTTCAAAGAGAAAATTCAGATCATGCTGCGGGGTATTATAAGTTTCAAGGAGGTCAAATGGAATTTTGTTTGCCAACTTTGCGTGGACCACTGCACCTATCGTTATTACTCGACAATTGGGCCAGGGATTCTGAGCTATAGCATGTCCACATCAGGCAATTGGGCCGGCCGAAGACGGCACCTAGCGGCTACCACTGTGCCATCCCGTTTTTTTTTTTTTTTTTCCCTTGTTTGCTGCTGTTTCTCCTGGTCTTGTTCTTCTGCAGTAGCCAGGAGGGAAAGTTAATAAAATCTATCTGATCCGATCCGCCGCATAGTGTGTGTCGTTTCTTCATAGTTTTTTTCTTTATATTATATATTATATTATATGGAGTAGTAATAAAGTATAAGCGATGAATTCAAGTCCGACCAGTTTTTGACAAACTACTATCAGTAGTTGTTTCTCATCATCAGAATTCAATTTTTTCTTTTACAAAAAAAGGCCAATGCATTAATATATGATAATATATATATATATATATATATCACATATGATGGGTAATCCATCTAGCAAGCGCGAAGATATATAATCTATAGCCGGGCCGCATTGGATCCACGATCTTCATCAGAAAAATATCCATTGCCGGCGGTCTAGTGGCTCCGAGCAAGGGCAGTGGAAATATTTTGCCTCTTCAATCACTCTTGTCTCTATGACAGCTTTCATGGCTCAAGGTCACTCAGCCCTGACCATATTTTGATAAAGCGCAAGACAAACAGGATAACTCATTCATTCATTTCATCTAGAGAGAGATGGGTTTCCAGACTGTCCCAGGCGGAACATCCTGCAACCAAATGTAAGTTCATTGTCCCAAGTCAGAGTCAGTGCCGGCCATCATCGTGTAAAGCGTTGGCATGATGCAAAAGAAAAGGACAAATCAGATGGTTACTATGGTAAAGGGAAACACAAAGCATGAACCCTATTGCAATGTAACCAGCTTATTTTGAGTAACTTCAATGTGGTACCATGATTATTTGACAAAAATAAAGGATGCAGCGCTAATATCATGAGTAGTAACTTTCAATAGAATTCCAAATTTCATTTTATATGAAAGGCATGTTTAGCATAATAATGTTTCCATGAAACATTGTAACTTTTAAGAATAATGGAATATGTATAGCTAACTTCGGTTGACACACTGATCTTTTAAGAGCCATGGTGATTTGCTTTTGTTTTGAGGTATACCTCGATGCATTAGGGGAGGATCAAAACTGCATCAAATCAAAACATCCAATGCCATGGTTCTGCAGCTGCACATGAATAATATCCAGTCATCGGCATCTACATGGTTAATGAACTAACGAAAACAACGGTGAACAGAAACAACAATGATTACCCACAAAGGATTTACGCGTGGGTCTGAAATTGTTGCAGTGTCATGATGCATCCATTTTTTTCCTTTATTTTTCAAGAAAGGAACATACTGTCTATTCTCAAACATTTTTTGAACATATTTTAATTTTTCCATTGGTTCCCTTTTTCTGAAAGTTTATCATATATTTCAGAATGCTTCTAGTTGCTCATTGTGCTAAATATATCCACAAGAACCGGCCATCAAATCAAAGGGAGACCCTCACGGGCATTGATTGCTGTGTCACAAGTCAAATTTACGATAATAAGAATACTAGAATGGTCATCCGTGCATGGCACGACATAACACTAATGTGGTAACACAAAATTCCAAATAAACCATATGCATAAGATCTTATGTGGACATGAAACGACACTTGGTTAGTAGTTCTAGCTATCTCTGTATTCAAAATCCTATCAGATGCGGTGAACTTCACCAGAAACCTCCACATTTGCCTATGATTTTTTTTTTTTTTGGCACTCCATTTACTTGGCATACTAGACTAGTAGTTCAAAACTTCAAATCCAAATCTTGGCATTGTGTTACTGTCATGATACCTCATACCATGCAATGATGCAAGTGAGCGGAAACAGAAAAGTGTACTGATTTTCAGTGATACTGCTCTCTGCCTCTCTGCCCTTGTTCTGATCCCACAAAGATCACTCTTACACATTTGGTCATTGCCATATCCTTATCAATTATCATAGTTCATATCAGATAATTTCTAGTA
The DNA here is from genome assembly GCA_015844335.1 of Chrysopogon serrulatus. NCBI lineage: Eukaryota > Viridiplantae > Streptophyta > Magnoliopsida > Poales > Poaceae > Chrysopogon > Chrysopogon serrulatus. Next base: position 250,241 of record JADLZL010003445.1, read on the forward strand.
ATCAACTACATGTTGCCTAACATAATCAAACATGTTAAGCAGCAGATTGAATAAACACATACTTTTGTAATACAAGAAATAGATAACCTCAACTTTATGGAAGTGCAAGCCGTCAATAAGCTCGTTAGCAGAAAGCAAAGTACATAACTTACATATGTCATCCAAGCGATTTAAAACTGTAGGAGTTCACCAATCAACGCAGATCTGAAACCTGCATAAATTCAAGAAATATATTCAATTTTCTTGGAAATTTAAGAAACTGCATAAGTAAAGAAATGTAAGTGTAGATATTATTAGCAAAGCATACCCCGCTGCAAAACCTACAAAAGCAGAGTACGACAACCAATATGTCCAGCAAGAGTGGTCTTTGGTCACCTTAGATGGCGGGAGCAACGATACTTGCATACAGTGTAAAAGTAAAACAGCCTCAACCTCATGCATTTAGTTGGTTGCAAATGGTGCTTCATTCCATAATCCCTGAGTGACAAACTGCCCAACAACTTTCTGTCCAGGGGTAGAGTATATCCCAAGTATACATTTTTCGGTTTCAGCTTGTTAGCCAGTGTAAGTCAGGATGTCAAACTGTTCTTCTGAAAAATCTACCTTTCTTTTTTCAGAATTAACTGCATTTGTTATGATCTCTTTATGCACAAAACAGCACATCTGGCATAGCAGGAAGACACTCCAACAGTTAGGACCCCTTCTTGCAACTGTAAAGTTCTGGGAGAATCATCTCATTAGACCATATATCCTAGGCAGATACATTGACACCATTTTCCCCCCTAAACCTTGAAATGGGTCTTAAGTAAACGTCGAGTCTCCGAAGTCATTCCTGGCTTTGAAAATGCTCTGGACATAGAACTAATAGTGCCTTTAGATGGTTTAAATCCTAGCTCTTTCATATCTTTGAGAAGCATTCTTACCTCAGTTCCATTTCTAAGCTTTGACCATCCATTCAAAAGGATATCATAAGTTGAGGACGTATGTAAAACACCTCTCCTTTTCATCTCACTGAACAACTCTTTAGCTTGAATCATCATTCCAGCTCTGGCAAAGTCACTTATGAGGGAATTATATGTGCTTGCTTTGGGAATAAAGCCTTTACTGATCATCTCACAATACAGCCTCAGTGCTTCAACTTTGTTGCTTTTCTTTGCATAACCTGTCACCAGTATATCATAGGTGAGATTATTGGGTTCAAGGCCCATCTTCTTCATCTCACCGAGAACAGTATCTGCTTCTCCAATTCTTCCAGTGGACTCAAGGCCACCCAGAAGTGTGTTGAATGTAGCTATATTAGGCGAGAGCCCTTGATGAATCATCTGAGCATACATTGCAAATGCATTATCTAGATGGCTGCTCTTACAATTGCCAAGAATGAGAGCATTGAATGTGATAGTGTCTGGTGCAATTCCCCTCCCCAACATTTCATCCAAAACATCTGTAGCTTTCCTTGTCAATCCGTGGCAACACAAAGCATGCACGAGTGTATTATAGACAGTGATATCAGCATGAAGACCAGCACCCATCATCAATTCATGAAGTTCCAAAATCACATCCGGCTTCCTGCTTCCAGAACATGCTTGCAGCACCCTTTGATGAGTCAGAGAGGTTGGAGTGAATCCAGCAGAAGCCATCTCATTTAGCAAATATTTTGCCTTGTGCACAACCCCAGCCTCAAGAAGACCCACAACAAGTGTAGTATATGTGATGAGATTAGGCTTTATTGAACTGCACTTCATTTCTTTCAGTAGCTTTAGAGCTTTGGAGGTCTTCCCTTCCCGGCACTGTGCAGCAACCATAGTGTTATATGTTGCTTGATCAGGTTCTAAGCCTGCATTTCTCATCTCTTTCAGAAAGGATTTTGCTTCACCGAACTTGCCAAGCGTGCAAAGGCAATTGATAAACACATTATAGACAACAGCATCAGGTGACAGGTTTCTCTCCATCAACTCCTGACCAACCTTAAAAGCAGCTGGCAGGTTTCCTGTTTTAAAAAACCCATCCATTAAGGTGGTATAATTGACGTGGTCTAGCAACAGACCGCATTCACCCATATCTTTAAATAATGCTTCGGCTTGCTCTATATTCCCATTCTTTCTCAAACCATTCACCAGTGAGTCAACAACAAAGTTGTTTGCCTCAACACCCTCATGCAACATATCACGGTACACACCAAGGGCTGCTTCTTGCCCCTGGCACTTGAAGAAGCCATCAATAAGTGTTCCATAAGTCACAACATTAGGAGCAATGCCACTGTCCTTCATCTTCCTCATATAATCAGCTGCTTTGCCAAGGCATCCTCTTTTAACAAGACCATTGAGGAGTGATGAGAATGTGACAACATTCGGGCTAACAGATTGCTCCTCCATTTGCAACAACACCTGCTCTGCGCCATCGATATTGCCAGCTCTGCAGTGTGCATCGACCAGTACAGTGTAAGTTACACAATTGGGAGTAAGATTATCAGACAGAGCATGCTGAAGCACATCCTTGGCTTCCTCAATCTTCCCTTCCTTACCTAAACGGTCCATCAGAGCTGTATACATGACCAGATCCATGACCACACCCCTTGAAACCATCTCTCCCAATAGACCAAGTGACTCGTTGGCCCTCCGCGCTTTCACTAATGAATCAATAAGCGTACAGTAGGTCACATGGTTCGGCGCGACTCCGATCTTGTCCATCTCCCTGAAAAGCGCATATGCCTCTGAGAGCCGGCCATCCCGGCAGAGGCCATCAACAAGAGCACTAAGAGTGACCACATCCGGCAGCACACCGGACCTGACCATCCCCTCGTACAAACCGAACGCCTCCTCAGTCCCCTTCCTCTTACAGCACTCCCCAATGAGCGCCGTATACGTCACCACATTGGGCTCCACCCCATCCGCCTTCATCCTCTCCACTACCTCCAACGCAGCATCAGCATCGCCGGAGTGGCAGAACCCGGCAACCAGGGTATTATAACCCACCACGTCAAGCGCCACCCCTTGTGTTCTCATCCTCTCCACAACCGCCAGTGCCGCGGCCATGTCCTGGACTTTACAGTACCCGTCAATGAGAGCATTCCATCCCACCACATCCAAGCCATCAACTCCTCGGCCTCGGACCAGCATCTCCGCCAACGCGGCGGCCTCGCCGACGAGGCCGGTCCTGCACAGCCCCACGAGCGCCGTGCTCACGGTGACCCCGTCCCAGGGCACGCCGCGCTTGCACATGTCGGCGAGCACGGGCGGAGCGAGCCTCCCGTGGCCCTGCTCGGAGAGGCCAGCGAGGAAGATGTTGTAGCTGACGGTGTCAGCCGCGACCTCCGACTGGGGCCCCGAGGAGGAACGGAGCAGGCTGAGCGCGGGGCGGAGCGAGCGGAGGCTGCAGTAGGAGAGGATGATGGAGTTGAGGGTGAGGGTGTCACCTGGGACCGGGCGGAAGCGGGCGGCGGCGGCGGCGAGGCCCGCGTTGGCGAGGGGCGGGGATGAGGCGGCGGAGGAGGCGCGCGGGAGGCGTGGCGGGGAGTGAGGATACGACGTGGGAGGCGGCGGAGAGGCGGCCGGCCCGGAGGAAGGCGAGCGCGAGGGAGGAGAGGAAGGAAGCCTGGAGGGCCGGGGTTAAGGCCGCCATGGTGGTGGTGGTGGTCGGCGACAACCGACGAGGGGAATAATGGAGCGGAGGAGAGCCGGAGAGGGGCGCGGAGGAAGAAAGCCCGTTGGGCCTGCCTGAGGTGGAAGATGCTGGTGGGCTGGCTTTGTGGATGGCCACTAACTATGATGTGGGTTTACCCCAGAGAATTGTGTCGGAGGCACTGACATGAGCTTTCCAGCTTGTGTGTGATTCCTTCAAATTCTTCGAGTCCTGCAGGAGAGGCGCCGTTTCATTCAGCGTTACTTCGCTGCTGCTCATGAGACGACGGAAGTCCGAAACAAGATGAAGGAAAGGAAGCGATCCAATTTGATCCGATTCGTTGGGCTTTGTTTCGAATTGGAACCGACCGACCCAGCTCAGCAGGCGGTACCCGTCCATCCGTCTCGGAACCGAAAAAGGTCTGCTGCTGGCCCGGCGGCCTATGTAATGGGCCCGGCCTTGCCAAAGAGGGAGGATAACCACGCAAAGCCATCATCGCATCATCGAAGAACGTCACCACATAATAAGAGAAAAGTTTCGTTCGTGGTGATCCAGCAGGAGCAGGGGGCCAATAATAAGCGGCAGCGTCCATTGGCCGAGCTTGAGGAGGAGGACAATCATTTTCATCTTCATCTTCAGAAGATGAAGAAGAAGAAGAAGCAGGCCCGCCTGAGCCTGAAAGTGGTGGAATACACCGCCGAGGACGTTGCGAGGTTCAACGAGGAGTTGTCCCGTAGCGACAAGCTCATTGACGACTTTGAGGCCAAGATCCGCCTTCGCCCCTGCTACTGCTTATGATCCCGTGGTACCCTTTCAACGAGGAGTTGTCCTCCAGGTGGACCTCCTAAATAGCGACAAAAGTGTGGGCTTCTATTTAAACTTCCATTTTGTGTACTCTTAAAATATTTGAGGCCAAGATCCCCTAATAATAGGGTTTTGGGCTGGAGTTGGAAGCAAATTTAGGTCTCTATTTTTTTTTAAGCCAGCATGCAAATGTAAAAACTAGGGGTCTAATTTGCATGTTAGATTGGAGTTGCTCTTAGGAGGATGTGGTGGTGGACGTGAGCGGCCGCCGCCGCATGTCTAAGGCCTCCATCAAAATTATCCGGTCCTTCGCTGGAAGAAGCGGCTACCACCCCTTCTCCGAAAGGCTCCTGTCCAATCCTAGAATCTTCACCCAGCCTATCGCCGACAAGGTCAGAGTAGGCGACCGCATCATGTCCAAGATGTACGTGCAGGCACAGGCGCGCGCCGGAGAGATCCTGCACCACTACGACGCCAAGGGCTACCTAGAATACACTATCGACGGTGCCATCGACCTCTCAACGTAACACTATGGACTCATCTACAGTAGTGTTAGTGTTAGTAGAGACGACGCTTCTATATCTATCTATATAGATATAATAATAGATCTCGATAGACTTCATCAAACATCTAGTATATAGTTAAATATAATAAAAAGTCAGTTCATGGACCCAACGCACGGAGTATATATTTGTTATTTTGGGAATGTTTTATGACGATGTATGGTTAATATTCGTTCTTGACAACTTATTATTTCAAGTTGGTATTATTGTTAGCATACTCATGTTTTGGTAATATACGTATTCAATGATTTTCTAAGTTTTTTATGTCCTACAAATACATAAACAAATTAACCATAATTAATTTTGTTTATTTATGAAAAAAGGTAAAATAGTCATTTTTAGTGTAGAACAATATTTTACTCATCATGGTATAATTTTAGGGTACTTATAATTTTATATTTATTTTATAAAAGTATAACTAATCAATTTATCGAGAACTAGAGTGTCTTTCATTAAATCACTTGAAAATGAGTATGTTCAACAGCAAATTTTCCTTAATTAATAATATATGGAATGGCTGATTCTAGAAAAATGATGAGAGAGAGAGAGCAAAATGGCTGATTCTAGAAAGCGATGGAGAGAGAGAGAGATGATGATGATGATGAGTGCAGGTCGCTCCGTCCAATCCACAAACGGAAAGAAGATTGGCGACGGCCGGCAGAATCGACCGCGAACAAAACTGGAAAAAAGAAGAGAGGGGGAATCGGCCCACGTGTGGAGCGCCCTGGCCGCAGTTTGGTTCCTCAACTCTCGGTCCTTGAACTGAAATTGAAATTGAAATTGAAATTTGGCCCTTGTTTAGATTGCATGCAAGTTGCAAGTTTTTGCACTCTCTCTCCATCGCATCAATTCAATTTCTACCCGCATATATGGAGCATTAAATGTAAGTAAAAAAATAACTAATTATACAATTTAGTTGTAAATCACGAAACGAATCTTTTAATCCTAGTTGGGCCACGATTAGATAATATTTATCAAATACAAACGAAAGTGCTATAGTTGGTCAGGTTAAAAAACTTTCAAACTTTCTAACTGAACAATACCCGATGGAATGAGAAATAGAAACGGCGCCGGCGGGTGGGTCCGGGCGGTGCGGTCCAGCCCAAAAATGCACGCCCCGCCCTGCAGCCCAGCAGGCAGCAGGCAGGTCGGTACGGACGACCAAGCCAAGCCAGGCCATCCAGAAGCGTGCCGTTGTTTGTTTCGTTGACCCGCGACTTTTTGATTGATGAGGTAAAAGTTGAGCTTTCCAGCTTGTGATTCCTTCGATTTCTTGGTGCACACCACACCATTGAACTGAAGCTAGCTAGCAAGCTTAGGTGTAACTTCCGAAATTAATTAAACCAACTATCAATCATGTTGTTGATTTCATTTCAATCTCTGACTTTTCATCCCAGGAGCAACAGGTCGGTCTGTGTTGCTGCTTTGTGTGAGGACCGAATTGAGAGTAAAAAAGTTCGTCTAACCTCCGTGCCCCTAAAAAGTTCGCTCACACCTGTATACCCAAGTTGAACTTCGTTTTACCCCACACGCCATTCCATCCACCTTCTGTCAGTTTATCACCGTTTGACCGCACTGACAGATGGGCCCGAAAGATACTAATGTCCGAAATGCCTTTATTTGTCCTCTTGATTTTTTCTCTCTCTATCCGGTGGGGCCATGTTGATACATACGCCCCCTCTCTCCTTTCTTCCTCCGCTCCCGTGTGAGGGAAGCACGGAGCTCGCGCTGCCCCCCGGCCGACGAGGGCGCGGGCGGCCCCAAAGACGGCTGGGAAGGGGGGGCGCTGGAGTCACCGGTGGGCGCGGCCCGGCCGGGCGGGGGTCGCGGGCGCCGAGCACCGTTTCGCGAGGGCCCTGCCGCGGGGTCACCCTAGCGGGCGGGGGCGCAGCGCGGGGCCTCTGGGCGGGTGTGGCGACGGCCGAGGCGGGTGTAGGGCGCGGTGGCACCGGGGCCGGGCGAGGCGCCAGCGCGCGGCCTCCGACGCGAGGGCGCGGGCGTGGCGGCACCGGCCGGCGAGGCGCGAAGCGCGGCGGAGCACGCGCATGTGGGGGAATCGTGGAGATGGAGCTCGCACTGCGTCTTCCCCGACGGCCGGAGATGGAGCTCGGCTTGCCTCCTCCTTCGTGGTCGGGTCGCGAGCCCATGGCGAGGGAGACCGCGCCCATGGCGAAGCGAGTGGCGAGGTCACCGGCGAAGCGAAAGTGGCGAGGTCGCGAGCGCCAGCAGCATCCCGCTGGGCCGCAGCGCCCCTTGGCCGGCGAGGGGTGCGAAGCGTGGCGGCCTCCGGGCGGCGTGGGCTATGGCCGGGCGACGGGCCGCCACTTCGGGCGAGGCGCGGCGGCGTGGGCTACTGTGGCGGGCGCGCGACCACGGCAGCCATGACTTGGCCGGAGGCGAAGCGCGTGGTCCAGGGCTCGGGCGGACGGGGAGGCGAGCGCACGCCCATGGAGCCGGAGCGCGCGGGGTGGAGATGCCGGGCCGCGGGAGCAAGCAGCAAGGGCGGGCCAAGGTGCCGGCGGCGGAGCAGCCTGAAAGGGGGAGGCGAGCCGAGCCGCGGGGCGCGTTGCCTCCGGTGAGCCTTGGGTGCAGCCCCGGCGAAGTCCCCTATATGGCGGCGGCGAGGCCCCATAGCCCCATGAGCGGCTTGCGTAAGAGCGCCGCGTAAGGGAGTTCCATGGTCGTGGTGCGAGTGTAGCAGAACCTTCTAAATTATATGGCCCACAAGCACCTGGCATTGTCCCTAAGACCTCTGTCAGCTATGTTTGCGTACCACATAACTTAAAAGGCTCTGTCGGGTGAAACCCCGATGACACCACGATTCTCCAAGATCGACTTCTTACAAGATATTGTAGTATTACAACCGTTTTTATTCAAATACGACAGAGTAGCGGAAGATTTACAAAAGAAGAATACAACACTTGATCAGAGTTTGATTAAACAAAACTTAACTGGGTTTGCGGAAGCGAGAAAAGAACTTTGTAGACGGAAGATATTCGATCATGCCAAGCCCACTGGTATCAACACTAGTCAACACCTGCAACCGGGGTCAAACAAACCCACGAGTACAAAAAGTACTCCGCAAGACTTACCCGACGGAAAAAAAAAAGGAGAAGACTTCGGGAATTTGGTTGATAGGAATCAAGGTAAGGCTTTAGCAAGAATCAAGGACACCTTTATGAAAAAAGCGACTAATGTTGATCCTTACTATTCATTCTTATCGATATTTTCATTAAGCATTAAGCTATCCATCTAGGTTATCCTAGTCTAGAGCAATCACTTGTCAAGCAAGATCTCGATTTGCAAAACTTTCCATCCTCAGCAACTTTCCTCATTACTACGATGCCGGGACTCGGATCAAGTCTCCCATATCGTGGAGCACCGACGATTCGAATCGCTTATATACCCGGCCGGGGCTTCCTAGCCACACGATGTATGCATGACTGACCATCTTACATACATCAACTCAACGCTCGGATTTCTCCACACCAGAATGGGCGTCAAGTACTCCACTTCTCTACGGCCGCTCGGTCACTTCGGCGGTGCGCATCGTAGGATGGGTACACGCTACTGTCCGTTCTAGTAACGAATAGTCCAAGTGGAGCTTACCGCCATTAGCATGCGACTAGTACTATCCAATAACCTCATGATCCCAGCGCCAAACAACGGACGGTCCTTAACCGACACAAGTGGACGACACTACACCAGGGCTGTTAACACTGGATTTTGGTAAGAGCCAATGACAGGTGGGCCGATTCGGTAAAGTCTATGAGAAAGCAGAAATCCAACGCGTTCGGCAAATGAGCGTGCGGTCGGCTAACTTTGAGCTATTCGGCAAGCGTATGTGCAATTGACTCTGGGTGATTCGGCAAGCATTGGTGCGGTCGGCTATCTTTGTAGACAGTGGCTCCATTCGGGAAGCAAAAGGTGGCGAGCAAGAAGCCGAATAGAGGGAGAAAAGTGTGATGATCAAGGACTCCGAGGAGAATTATAGCAAGAGTCTCGCCATACTTTTGAGTTACCTTTAACATATTGTGTACGTCGTAATCTCTTAGGATTCATGTTATGTCCAGGGTATAAATATAGACCCTCGACCATTGTAAAAGCATATTCACAATCAAATCAATACAACCGGCCCCGTGCCACGTTTCGAGTCCTTTTTTGTCGTGTCGCCGAAGTTCTTCGAGAGGAGCCAATCGATCCGTCGACCTCCGTAAGTTCCGGCAACCTTGCTATCATGTCTAGTATCATGCGGTGGATTTAGATCTTGATGCAAGTAGTCTTGTTCGTCTCGATGGGATGGCCGCGGCGGCAGCGCCTACTTGATGATCAAGAAGTCTTTGCTTATGCTTTGTCTATCTCGACTAGATGGCCGCGGCGGCAGCGCCCGCTTGATAGCTTAGCGGGGCAAGATAGTTATCGATTCTTGTTTAGATCGTGAGTCGTGCGGCAGGCTAGGATCCGTTCAAGGATTAGTTATCGGCTCTATTAGATTTGGCAAGATCTAGTAGATTCATTAAGATATCACGTGTTGCATGACTTTAATATTTTAGTTATTTGTGACACTCTTTTGCCCAATCTAGATTTGATCGGTTTCGGCTTCTTATTTTATAGATCTATTTGCTCTCTAACGTTCTTTACTCTTATATTATCATGATAAATAGATCGTATGCTTACATAGCCGAATTGGATCAATCTAGATTGTTACATGTTGCGGGTTCTTGCATGTTAGAAAGCAGTTAGACTTTGACAGGATCGGGTATCGTGCGGCAGATCATGTGTCTTTGATTAGTTTAGTTGTGATAATGTGTATGTTCCTTCTTCATGGACCCGAGTCGGCTGTACTGCCGAGCTTGGTTATGCTTCAATTCATAGTTAACTATTCACTTGTTCAAACATGTCTTCTTCCACATGCATGTTCGGTAATCAATACGCTACGTGTTTCACCTTCATATTAGCCGAATGAATCGTATGCATGATTGGCGCATGCCTTCTATAGCGTATGTCGTTGTAAGTGGCTTCAGGGGCCGTATATACGGAACTGCCCGGGTCTCATCCGACACGTTCCGATTTTGTATTTAACAGTTTCTTTGTCCCTTGTCGTTTTCAGGTCAAACCGACCGGCACGCTTCTGGATCTCCAAACCGTGCGGCCGTCCGATTGAAGTCACGCCGGCTTGCCGTGGTGCTTGTGCGGTGGTGCAGATTTTGTGCCAACACACTTTTTGGCACGCCCGGTGGGACCATCTCCCGATTCAAGATGTCGGACGTCAATAACAATCATGTTCTCGGACGTGACGCTGGATGAATTGCCGACCAAATAAGAGCAACAAATGGAGCAAGCATGCGAGCAATACAAGCATAAATGCTTAATGTCCTTCTCCAAGAACAAGAGCAACAAGGTTTTTCGTAAGCGGTCATTGCCAAGGGTTCTTCTTGCACATCAAACTGATTGCTCAAGAGGAAGAAGCTCAAAAGGTATCGATTTGGTCCATAAAGCCTTGGCAGATACCATCGGGAACCACAACACGGCCTTTCTAAATACTTTCCGAGTAATCATGGCTAATACTTTCGGCCAACAGCCGATAAGTATTTTGAAGATGGTGTGGGACCAATTGTGGACCAGTGCTTTTCAATATTCCAAAATATCAAGAGAAGCAACCTGAAGATACAGAACATCCGGGATTAACAAAGATGAAGTAGAGACTCATGAAAAGCAACCACCTCCTACTTATGGCCAAGTGACGTTTGGCACTACCGAAAGAGTACCGCAATCTGCATACAAGATATCTCCAAAGATCAAACAAAGTTACAAAGGAACATGTATGGGGATGGATATCATGAGTTCACTGACTATACTGCTCTAGATGCTCTACCGAATCCAGGATATAGAAGTGCAGCAGGAATGCCATCTGGAGGACAGGCACGTGGAACTCCGAAGACAGACATTGACATAATCATGCAAAGGATGGCTGATATGATGCAACATCAGTTCGGCCTAAAGCCAAAGAATCAGTCCTATTCATACAAGTCTGCGTACCCAGAATGGTATAACAGGGTTGCACTACCAGCAAGGGTGAAGCCACCAACGGACTTGACCAAATTTTCTGGTCAGGATGATACAAGTACCACAGAGCATATTAGCCGATACCGATACTTGGGGAGGCATCCACGCAGATGAAGCTTGAGGGTTCGGTATTTTCCATTGTCTCTCTCACAGGCCCAAATTTTCACCTGGTTTACTTCTCTACCAGTGATTCTATTGGTACCGGGCAGAACTTGAACAGAAGTTTCATGCTTATTTCTTCACCGGAACTATGAAAAAAAGAAGCCGGGTAGACCTTACCAGTTTGAGGCGTAAAGCTAATGAGACACCACAAGAATATCTTCGCAGATTCAGAGAAACTAAGAGTCTTTGCTTCTCGCTGAATTTACCAGACGATATCGCTTGCCGGGATAGCAATAGCAGGGATGCTGCCGAATGTCAGGGAAAAGCTGTTCGGCATGGAATTTGATGATCTCGGTCAACTCGCTCAGAGATTAGCTGTCATGAGTAATCGGCTCGGGGTTTCGAAGGGATAATCGCTATCGAAGGGTAATGTTGCTAGTGAGATGTATCAAAGTTTCCTAGAAGAAGCAACCGAGTACGAGGATGAGGATGAAATAGCTGCAGCCGAAGTTGACTTGGGACAAAGAGCCCACCCAAGTAAGTCACGGTGGCTGAAACAACAAAAGGGGACTTACGATTTTGATGTCTCCAAATCGATAAGCTTTTTGATCCGTTGGTGAGGGAAGGACGCATCAAGCTACCAGAGGGACATCCCATGCTACGCCCGAAGGGGTGAAAGACAAGAGATATTGTGGTTATCATAACACTAATTCTCACTCCATCAATGATTGCCGAGTGTTCGAGTTCGGATTCGTAAGGCAATTCAAGAGGGGCATCTGAAATTTGATGGCAAGATGAAGATTGATGGCAAACCTTTCCCTCGTAACATGATTTCTTTTCTCTGTCGGAATGGTCTCGCAGATGACCCTAAAAGCAAGGGAAAGATGAAAGTGTTGACATCAGAAAGAGCTAAGAAAAGTGGCATCTGTAGACCCCAACCCGGCAGACATCGCTGAAGAATTGAAAGAGAAAGTTCGGTTCAAAAATAGCCGAACCGAGAAAGGTGAAACGCCCGCACCAAGGGTGACATCACGAATCTTGTTGAATAAATGGCAGAGGCAAAGAAGAGCAAGAATATTATGAAGAACGAAAAGTTCTTAGAAGAACGGTGGAGATATGAAGAAGAAATGTATCACCGAGAACAAGAAGAACACATGAGGGAACTAGAACAGTCTCATTGGGGTTGTTCATTCTTTAAGCATTGTTGGAATGAAGGCTTGAAGTCGCCCGATAGAAACAATTGCCCGTAATGCAGTTGATCAAGATATGGCTACTGTGCAGTCTCGAGTCAACCGCCGACCAATCCATGAAAGACTTGGAATTCAATTTCCCGAGGACGATCGGCGTATAAAATTAAATGACTTTGATCATCGGAGGAAGAGATTCGCGGATCAGCATTGGGTTCATCCCGAAGAGTATGATGAGGAAGGAAATACTCATGGATATAGATGGCGTAAAGGGCAATGGTGCCCACCGTGGTTGAGGAAAAGTCGAAGAGGAGAGTGCAGCGATTAAGAAACAAAGAGCTGGAACAGGCTGCCGCAGAAGAAAAGAAGGAATGGCGCCCAAAGAAGAAATCCGATGAGAAGGGTCCTTCGGGTGATGCATGCATGGCTTTCTTCCTCCCATCGAATTCATAGCTCCCCGACAATCAAGAAGTACAAGAGGAGATTTACTCGATTTTGATGAAAGTGAGTTCGTGGATCTAATGGCTCGCCTTATACTAACACGACAAGCAACTTTTGACAAGCCGGCCAAACATCGCCACTTGAAACCGCTTTACTTGAAAGGATACGCCAATGGGAAGCCTCGACCAAGATGTTTGTTGATGGAGGAGCTGCTATCAATATAATGCCATATTCCACGTTTAGAAAGCTTGGGATGACGGATGAAGATTTGCTTAAAACCGACATGATCCTTAGAGACTTTGCTGGCAATCCTTCTAACACTCGAGGAGCTGTGCATGTTGAGTTGATGATTGGGTCTAAAAACCCCGATCACTACGTTCTTTGTCATTGACGACAAGGGGGGGCATACAGTTTGCTTCTTGGGAGAGACCGGATTCATGCTAATTGCTGTATTCCTTCAACCATGCACCAAATCCTTATTCAATGGATAGGGGATGACGTGGAGATCATACATGCCGATGATTCGGTAAGTGTGGTCGCTTCGAGCCGGCTTTTTATCGGGAATATGATGGTGTTGATTGTTTTCTCCGGCAAAGTATGGAAAGAAGGTCCTGTTAATGTATTCAACAAGGATCAAGCCGATCCAAGCAAATCGGCTCGAACAGCAATTTTTGAATGGGTAACCCAATCGATGGCAACAAAGGAAAGTTGGGACACGGTTTTATGTCGGCCGACAAACTAGAAGAGATAAATGTTGGTGATGATTCCAAATCAAGGCCGATGTACATCAGTGCAAATTTGAATCCAGAATATAGAGAACAAATAGTAAATCTTCTTAAGGAGTTTAAAGATTGCTTTGCTTGGGATTATACAGAGATGCCTGGACTAGATCGTTCTATTGTTGAACATCGATTACCTATTAAGTCGGGGTATCGACCCTATAAACAACCTCCAAGGAAAATCTATAAAGAAGAGGTATTGGCCGATGTGAAGAAGGAGATTGAAAGGCTATTGGAAGCAAACTTCATTCGGCCGTGCAGGTACGCAGATTGGATTTCGAATATAGTTCCTGTTTACAAGAAGAATGGGAAGATGAGAGTCTGTATAGACTTCAGAGATCTTAACAAGGCCACTCCAATGGATGGGTATCCGATGCCAATTGCCGATTTGTTAGTAGACGCAGCAGCCGGGTATGAAGTCATTAGTTTTATGGATGGTAATGCTGGCTATAATCAGATCTTCATGGCAATAGAAGATATTTCAAAAACGGCTTTTAGATGCCCCGGCCACATTGGTTTATTTGAATGGATTGTAATGACGTTTGGATTGAAGAATGCCGGTGCAACTTATCAAAGAGCCATGAATTACATATTTCATGAGTTGATCGGCAAAATTGTGGAGATCTACATTGATGATGTAGTAGTCAAATCTGAAGACTATGAGAGACACTTAGCTGATCTAAGAAGAACTTTGGAATGCACTAGAAAACATGGTTTGAAGATGAATCCAAACAAATGTGCTTTCGGAGTGTCAGCTGGTGAGTTCTTGGGATTCCTTATTCATAAAGGAGGAATTGAAGTTGGAAAGAAGAGCATGGAGGCAATAGATAAAGTTGTTCCCCCAACTAATCTCACAGAATTACAGTCCCTGCTTGGCAAGATCAATTTCGTAAGAAGGTTCATTTCCAATTTATCAGAGAGGATCTTGCCCTTTTCTCCATTATTGAAGCTCAAGAAGAATCAAGAATTTGTATGGGGTGACGTGCAACAAAAGGCTTTTGATGAAATTAAAGAATACATGAAGGCACCACCAGTTTTGGTACCTCCACAACTTAACAAGCCTTTCAAGTTAACGTGGCGGCCGATACCCTAACGATAGGATCGGCCCTCATGCAAGAGTATGAAGGGAAGGAGCGAGTCATAGCTTATCTTAGCCGAAAGTCTGTTAGACCCGCAGACAAGATATTCGGCTATGGAAAAATTGTGTTTGTGTGTGTATTACTCATGTACTAAGCTTCGCATTATTTATTAAAAGCTGAATGCGTGATTATTTCAAGTCATGATGTGATCAAGCATATGTTGTCAATGCCAATTTTAAATGGAAGAATTGGCAAATGGATTTTGGCTTTGTCGGAATTTGATTTAAAATACGAATCGGCAAAAGCAGTGAAGGGTCAAATTATTGCTGATTTTATTACGCAACATCATGACCTTAGCAAAAAGATAGTAGGCATTGTACCTTGGACTCTATTTTTCGATGGTTCATCCCCGCAAAGAAAGGTGGGGGCGCCTGGCATTCTATTAGTTTCTCCACGGGGAATAACTTTTGAGTATGCTATTCCCATTGAATTTCATGTGACTAACAATCAAGCAGTAGTATGAAGCATTGCTTAGAGGGCTTCGGCTTCTTGTAGAGATAAAAGCCGTCGCCGTTGAAATCTTTGGAGACTCGAAATGGGTGATCAACCGCTTGATTGGCCAATATGAGTGTAAGAATGACGCGCTAAGAGAATACTATGAGGAATGTCGGGAACTTTTAAAAAGCTGGTAGCAACTTTGCATCATATCCCTAGGGGGCATAATGAAGAAGCAAATAGGTTGGCCCAAACCGCTTCTCGATATCGTGAAAATCAAGAAGTCTTCACTATAGAAGAGAATATTCCGACGCCGATCGTGGTTGGCGATTGGAGACATGAAATCATCAAATATCTGAAGGATCCATCGCAGAGAGAGTTACCCGAAAACTCAGGTACAAAGCCCTTAAGTTCGTTCTTCTCAATGATCACTTGTATTACAAATCTATAGATGGAGTATTGCTCAAGTGTCTAAGCCAAGAAGAGGCCAGAAAGATGATGTACGAAGTGCATGAAGGATTATGTGGTGCACATCAATCAGCTTACCGGATGAAATGGATAATTCGGAGAACTGGTTATTTTTGGCCAACTATGCTGGAAGATTGCTTTGACTATTATAAAGGATGTTATGATTGTCAAAAATTTGGCAATATTCAAAAGGCTCCAAAGATTCGTTATGAACCCAATAATCAAGCCTTGGCCATTTAGAGGATGGGGCATAGATTTGATTGGTCGATACATCCTCCTTCGAGCAAAGGGCATAAGTTTGTGCTCCCCGGCCACAGATTATTTTACTAAATGGGTCGAAGCCATTCCTTTGAAGAAAGTTACATCGTAAAAAATATGATCAGTTTTGTTAAAGAGCATATAATTTATAGGTTTGGAATCCTCAAACTATAACAACCGATCAAGGAACCCAGTTTACTTCTTCGAATTTTGCGATTTTTGCCGAAGACATGGGGATCAAGTCTGTATAATTCTTCTCCTTATTATGCACAAGCCAATGGGCAAGCGTAAGCATCCAATAAGATTATGATCAAGATCATTCAAAAGAAGATTGATGAGAAACCGAAGAGATGGCATTTGGTTCTCAATGAAGCATTGTGGGCTTATCGGATGGCTTGTCATGGGTCAACTCGAACATCTCCTTATGAATTGGTTTACGGGCATCATGTCTGTTTTTTACCATGGGAATTGCAATCGGGTTCAAGAAGAGTTATGTTGCAAAAAAAAGATTTGGAAAAAGAAGATTATACAAATTTGATGATAGATGAATTGAAGATTTACATTTCATTCGCCTCAAGGCATTAGAAAATATTGAGAAGAATAAAATACGTGTTGCCCGATATTATAACAAGAAAGTTAGAGAAAAGCAATTTTGAAGGTGACCTGGTTTGGAAAACTATATACGCCGATTGATCGAAAGACGTGGCATTCGGCAAGTGGTCTCCAAATTGGGAAGGGCCCTTTCGGTAGAAAGATGCGTGCCCGGCAATGCATATATTTTGAAGACTTTGTTTGGGGAAGAATTTACCAGAGCTATCAACGGACGATATCTTAAAAAAAATATTACCCCAAAGATCGGGTTGGTTCATAAAGAGAACTTGAATCAAACAAATGATGAGATAACATCGCCTTTAGTGAAAAAAATGCGAAGTTGGTAAATAGCCGATACGATTCGTGTCGCCTTCAGCCTCAAAATATAACCGAATGATCTTATGTTGACCTCAACGCTCGACCGGGTTGGTTTATCGGGAAAAGAGAAAGATGAAATCCTCGAATGATACCGCCGCTGACTCGTCAAATCATTTGTGGCGTAAGACTAAGATCTAATCGACTAAAGTGATGTCACCGCATTCGGGAAAATCACTCAAGAACCGCTTCGAATCGAGAGAACACCGAAGGCATTCATTTGGCAAATCAACACAAGATCATAAACAAGACACATTCTCGTAAGATGATTTCATTATTCACGTATCAATCCCTAGTTACAAACTACTCCCCGAACAACTTATTAAGAACAGATTGGGGATTGGTGGATTCGGCAAGGGCAAAGAGCATGGTCCCCCCGTAGAGCTCCAAATGCTTCCTCGATGTCCTCCACCTCGTGAGGATGACCTTCGCAAATCCAACGGCCCGAACAGAATAGTCCTCATTGGTGCGAGAAGACATCGCCGCCAAAGCCGAGGGACACGCCAAGGTGGACACCTTGATGACGGCCCGATCAACACGGCCATCCATGGCGCCCAGCGTGCCTCGTGAGTTTCTCCCCGGCATTCACCTTGTCGCCCGCCCGGTCGCCGCCGCCTTCAACCGATCGTTTCTCCGCAGAGAGCGCCGAAAGATGAAAAGATAATCAAGACAGCGAAGAGGATTGAGAAAAGAAATCTATGTGAGAATGCCGAACTGCTGATGGCATCGCAGAATCGCTTGCGCCGATCCTCCCATTCGGCTTGCGCGATGCCAAATCGCTTGGAGACGCCGCCCAGCCGGTCCGGCTTCATCCTTTTTCCTTGCGGAACCGAGCGCCTCCTCATGATTGTACAAAGGGTCCTCGCCCTCCGATTCCGCCGGACCCCAAGGGTTGGCGTTGTATGAGTTGTCGGACTCGTAAGAGCTCGACGAACTCGAGGAGCCGGAGACGTACACCGGTTGGTCGGAGGTGCCCGGCTGAGTCACCTCCATCGGGGGGAAGAAGGTGAGATGGGTTGATGATGACCTCGCCCCTAAGCGTATGAAGAAAACCAAGGTTAGGGGAGATGAACAAAGTGAGCAAGAACACGCAAAGGCGGCAGACATCTCACCCATGGCGTTGCCGACGCCGCGGCCCGCTCCCTCCGGCCTCCCTCGCCAGGCGTTTTCCATGGTCACCGGCGCCGACATTGGTGGTTTGAGGTGGGGTTTTCTTCCCGAGGATTTCGGGCGAGAAAATGAGAAGATGATGATGAATGCTAACCGGCGATGGTGGTGGAAGCCGGAAGAGGGCTTTATTTATAGGCCGTAATAGAGTTCGTGGCGCACGACTCTGAGTATACCAAACGACAAAGTAGGGTTTACTTTCTTTTGGGCAAGCATCGGATCGGGCCAAGCTCGGCTAAATCGAAAGCGACGGTTCAGAGAATCGGCTAATCCTCCGATCGGAAATCCGTAATGATGGCCGTATGTCTATTCGGGAAGCTTAAGAACATTCGGCTATGTCATCACCAAACAAGAATGGAAAAGACCAAAGCACAACAAAGAATACAATTGTTTAAAAATCACAAAGGTGTTACAAGTCGAATGTTTTACTCATTTAAGAACAGTTTGATTGCATCTATGATATCATCCCTAATTCGGCCGACTTCTTCTAGCACCTTCTTGTCATCGCCCCTCGTAACTCGATTCTCGTAAGCCCCGGTTTTGATCTCGCCGATGCTCCTTGATGACGATGATATCTTTGTCTTGGCCGCATCTATGGAGTTCGGCAAGGTGGCAATTTTATCTTTGTGAGATTGATTCTCACATTCAATTGAGCCAATTGAGCTTCCAACCCGGCCTTTTCCTCCTCCATGGCTACCAGTTCAGGTTCCAGAGTTACCAAAGACCGCTTAGTACTGGATCCGAGAGTGCAATTCTTTAACTTGATGCTTTTTCGTCGATTATCATTTTGCAGAGCGGCTCTAGAAGCTATATTCCTGTTTGCTCTCCTGACCTTGCCAAGGTGATCATCAAGATGAGTTGCAGATTCTAGAGAGACCTTGAGAGTTGGAGGGATGTCTTGGTCAATAAGCTCAACCAGTTCTCTTATCCGGGTCCGCATCTTGGACAAGAGCATTTATATCTTTGGCCAAGAAGAGGGATATCTCCTTTAGCCGAGCTTGGTTCTCTCGATGATAACCTCTCGGCCGAGAAGTAGCTTCTTCACCTCCTCATTAATGTACTCTTCAATGGTGAAAGAGTAGCCGACTTAAATGGCTTAGCATCATCCTTTAAAAAGGAGAACCATTAGCCGATTGATCAAGATTATTTGAGAGATCAATAAAATAAAGTATTACCTTTTGTGCGTAAGCTTCTTCAAAGTTGATTCCCCGCCCCGGCTTGATTGAGGGCTTAGCTGAATGCCCAGAGAAGGTGAACTTGAAGCCTGATGAGGGGAAGATCCTTCCGCTATGTCATCCAAGATATCATCTGAAAATAAGCAATGAGATGCAAAGTGCAGTAGATAAACCTTGGCAGAGGGAAGAAGAGAAAATATGTAGAAAACATTACCAATATGACCAATAGCCTTGTGAATTTCTCGCACTATCAATAGAAGCATGAGGAGGAGATTCTTCTACCATTTTATCCAGGGATGATCCGCTTCTCGAGTATCAAGTGGCAAAATCAGTTCATTTGGTGCAAAAAAGGGGAACAATCGCTAAGAAGGTAATTACCTGTATGGCCAAGTGGACTCTTGAATTTCTGCATCCTCCTCTTGAGTTTCAACATCTTCAGGAGCCCGAGAAGATATTTCAAGAATTCTCAACACATTGGCCGAGTTTGAAGGCCCGACTGCGGGTCAAGGAAAGCATATAATAGGTAAAATAAGCCCCGCCATGGTTCAAGAACAAAAAATGGCCGAGAGTGTACCTTGGGAGAGAGCTTAGCTTTCTTGGATCTTGTTCTTCTGGGCACATTAATATCTCTCGCTTGATCCAAGAATAGCTTTCCTCTTGCCTTCTCCTTTTGAAGAAGCCGCACCTGCAGCTACCGGTGTTTTCATGAGGATTGCCGTGGATGGAGCATTAAAACCTAAGGCAGTGGATGGGTCCAAATTTTGGTAATATTGGACTATTTGTGAAGGAGGGGTAGGCTCGTGGATCCCGCGAAAGACAAGACAATACTGAAATTAAAAAACAAAATCGAAAAAAAGAGGTAATCGTGAGTATGAAGAAAGGTACCTCACCGTCGAATCGAATTGAGCATACAAATCTTGACACAAAGGGTGCACTCGGCATGTTAAAAATATGAGCACGCCATTCTTGCCACCAAGAGAAAAACAAAGGATGGGCAGCTTCTATTAATCCCAAAGGCAAGGGCATGAATTTCGGCAGATCCCATCCAAGCTCAAAAACCCTTTTGGCCTCCATTTCATCTCCTATTTTTCTCCGGGCCTTATGATGGTTGAGAAAAACAGCCTTGGGGGCAGCTTGCCCACGCCCCCCAATTGCCCGGCAAACATGTTTGGATTGTAAAATTCATAGGAAGGATTCAAAGAACCTCCCATGATGAAACTCGCCGGCAAGACATGTGGCTTAATGAAAGAATTGAAGATCTTTGTGGCAACCCCTGTCTCGAAAGCAAATGCCAGACTCATAGCTAAATTTGCAAGGCGAGTCAAAGTGTCACTTTTCTATAAGGGAGCCATATCACATGATTGAAGCCCTTAAAGAATAGCTTGAATAGATGGCCAAGATCTATATCAATGGTGATGGCAAAGCCGCCGCTTCTCCATAAGTTTGACAGCTTTTCTTTCATTTGGCCATCCTCATCATCATTGATGTAAGGAAAACCCAAAGTGTTAAGGTCCACGGAGACTATCCGGTGCATGTACAATTGTAGCCACATCCGCACAAACCACCGTGGGACCATTTACACAATGAATTTCCCCATGTTGACGATTCGAACAATGATCCGATGCATCATGTGATAGACAGCCTCCTAGAAGATATTTGCCCGTAGGAATTAAAGTTCCCGCAGCCAGCTCCTCGGCCATTACCATGTGATTGAGAGTTGGCTCATTGATTTGCCACAAAAGATGAATCTGCATAGCCACATGTTTAAAAAGGCCTTATATTCTTTTGTCACCACAAAGACCAGCTTGACATATACGTTTTGATGTACTTGGTCCATCCACTTCCGCATTTGACCGCCTTCTGGTTGCTATTGTGCTTATATTTGGAAGGGTATACTGCTCGTCACATTAAGGCCGGTCATCATGAATATGTCGCCCAAAGTAAAAGACATTGGGCCATGACCAAAAATGAAGCCATTGGTAGCATCGCACTGTAAGTGGGAAGTCGCTATCGAAGAGAATCATTCCGAGGTGTTCCCGAAAGGGATAACTCTAAGCAAAGGCCGGATATCCCGGGAGTCCCAAAGGATCGCTACTCTTGTTCAAGATCCTTTGGTACCACCGCCGCCATCCAAAGATCGGAGGGAAGGGCCAGGTTTTGAAAGTGCTTGGCCATCTGCTTGAGGGGCAATTCCATTTAAAGGGGATCCTCAAGTTTCTTTTCTCCACAAATTCGATTGGGTTGGAATCTCCCATCGGACCCAAAAAGTACGAATCAGGATTGGGGGCATAAGGGATCAAAAAATCCGCCCTTGTACTCCTTCAAAAAAAAGATAATACGGCCGAAAGAGAATCGAAGAGATGAAAGATCAAAGAAAAATTTGCCGAATACATGAAAGGAATCAAAAATACCGAACTCCATCAAGGGTCGCCATTGGGGATTAAAAGTAGGATCGAATCTAGAACGAAGAAGAGTCGATTTTGAGTGGCGGCTACGGAGTTGAAAAAGTTGTTGACCTAAATGAGAAAAGAGTTCAGTGTTCAATTCCGAATAAAATTACTTTTTATCCCGAAATTGAGGGGGCATGTGTTAACACCGGATTTTGGTAAAAGCCAATGACAGGTGGGCCGATTCGGTAAAGTCTATGAGAAAGCGTAAATCCAACGCTGCTCGGCAAATGAGCGCAAGGGCGGTCGGCTAACTTTGAGCTATTCGGCAAGCGTATGTGCAATTGACTCGGGTGATTCGGCAAGCATTGGTGCGGTCGGCTATCTTTGTAGACAAGTGGCTCCATTCGGGAAGCAAAAGGTGGCGAGCAAGAAGCCGAATAGAAGGAGAAAAGTGTGATGATCAAGGACTCCGAGGAGAATTATAGCAAGAGTCTCGCCATACTTTTGAGTTACCTTTAACATATTGTGTACGTCGTAATCTCTTAGGATTCATGTTATGTCCAGGGTATAAATATAGACCCTCGACCATTGTAAAAAGATATTCACAATCAAATCAATACAACCGCCCCGTGCCACGCTTTCGAGTCCTTTTGTCGTGTCGCCGAAGTTCTTCGAGAGGAGCCAATCGATCCGTCGACCTCCGTAAGTTCCGCAACCTTGCTATCATGTCTAGTATCATGCGGTGGATTTAGATCTTGATGCAAGTAGTCTTGTTCGCCTCGATGGGATGGCCGCGGCGGCGGCAGCGCCTACTTGATGATCAAGAAGTCTTTGCTTATGCTTTGTCTATCTCGACTAGATGGCCGCGGCGGCAAAGCGCCCGCTTGATAGCTTAGCGAGGCAAGATAGTTATCGATTCTTGGTTAGATCGTGAGTCGGCGGCAAAGCTAGGATCCGTTCAAGGATTAGTTATCGGCTCTATTAGATTTGGCAAGATCTAGTAGATTCATTAAGTTATCACGTGTTGCATGACTTTAATATTTTATTTATTTGTAACACTTTTTGCCCAATCTAGATTTGATCGGTTTCGCTTCTTATTTTATAGATCTATTTGCTCTCTAATGTTCTTTACTTTATATTATCATGATAAATAGATCGTGTGCTTACATAGCCGAATTAGATCAATCTAGATTGTTACATGTTGCGGGTTCTTGCATGTTAGAAACGCTTAGACTTTTTGATAGGATAATGGGTATCTTCTTCATGGCGATGCAGTGTCTTTGATTAGTTTAGTCGTGATAATTTGTATGTTCCTTCTTCATGGACCCCGAAGTCGTGTTTTGTATTGCCGAAGCTTGGTTATGCTTCAATTCATAGTTAACTTTCACTTGTTCAAACATGTCTTCTTACGCATGTATGTTTGGTAATCAATACACTACGTGTTTCACCTTCATATTAGCCGAATGAATTGCATGCATGATTGGCGCATGCCTTCTATAGCAACAAGGGTATGTCGCCGTGCAAGTGGCTTCGTCTGGTCATCATATATTGGAACTTGACCCGATCGAAGTAAAAGTCTCATCCGACACGCTCCGATTTTGTATCACACACAACTCCTAATACCTAATGCATCATATCATCAACATAAGATTATAAAAGACTTTCGAAATTCAAGGAAGGGTTGAATGCATCCGGGGCTTGCTCGCGTTGCGTAGAAGGTTAGATGTTAATCTTGACGTCGATATCCTTGGTGGAATCACCTCGATGGGGTTGGATCATCGCAAACCTTTTTTCGAAGCTTGGCCATCGCAAACCATCGCTCTCACGCGTAAACTATACGTAAAGGAATGATGTATGTTTAATGACATGACACGATGCGAGATGATGCAATATGGATGAGACAACTCAACTTATTATTATCTTGAGTACAACTTTCCTTCATGATATAGTGATGCTAAGAGATCATAGATAACATCAACGACAACGGACTAATGATACGTAATCACATGAAATACCGAAGGTCATTAGAGTTAATGACCTAGGGTCATCACTCAATCCCAAAATCAAGCAACACTAACAGTGATTAAGGTGATTACTAATTTATTAACCATTTTTACAGTCGTTGAAAGCCACTAATTAAACATACTAATTTAAAGATTAATTAATTACTAATTAACCAAAGGATTAATTAATTAAACACTAATTAATTAAGGTATTAATTAAGCATAATACAAAAATTAATCAAAAACCTGATCAAACTTCATAATTAAGATCATCATCACCTAATTAGTACACAAAACAAAACTCATGATTTTTGGACTTATATTTTAATTATTAAAAATCATGGAAGTGGCATTTATTAATTAAAAGAGCAAATTAAAGCACAATTAAATTTTATTGGAAAACCAGAGTTAGCATTTTTTCTGGACAGAGCATATTACAAGGAACACATATATATTTTTGTTGCATTTTTAACTGCCCAAAATAAATTATAGCAAAAAGGTGAAAACAAAGCACTTGGAAAATTAAATTGGAAAAAAAAAAAAAAATTTTACTCCCTCTCGGGTGCGGCCCAACTTGGCCCCGCGGCCGGCCTGCCCGCCGCGGCCTGCCGCACGCGCCCCTCCTCTCTCTCTCTCTCTCTCTCGCCCGGACGGGCGGCCCCCCTTTGTCGTAGCTGCGCCTCTCCTTCTTCTCAGGCCGCGAGCAGATGCGGCGGCACGGCCGGCTATGGTTCTTCGCCCGGCGATGCTCCTCCGGCGAAACCGATCACACCGACGACTTCCTCACGTCACACCGCATCCAACGACCTATTACTTGGCCCCGTTTGATCCGGGGCACACCGAGGACACCGTGGCTCACCGTATGCCCCAAACGGCCAAGCTTCCCCGGGCTCCTCCGCTAAAACCAAGCACACTAACATTACTCAAGACACTATGGCGGACTCGACGCGGCGAAACAACTCAGAGCTGGGGGAGGATAACGAAGCGGGCGATGGTTTCCGGCGGCGTGGTTGGCCGGAGGTGAAAACCAAGGCACACTAACGACCTCACAGCTCAACTAATCGACTCAGAGCGTGCGCAAGGTAGTTGCGGAGCTGCGTGCAAGCTATTGGGAGCAGTGGACAAGTGTGGTGCTCGAATTTGATGGAAGAACGGCGGGCGGCCGGCGGTGGGACGAAATGGAGAAAAGGAGGCTCGTCGTCGGCTACCGCCACCGGCTTTTATAGGGCGAGGATGGGTCGTGGAGTCGGTCTGGCGTCTTCGCGAACACGGCGATGTGGTTGGCAGCGCGTGAAACGCGGAAGAAGCGAGAAATGCCACGGCGGCCGTTGGCCGGCCAGCCGGCATGGGCGCCGATGAGGTGCCCCCCCGCCTCACCGTAGCAAAGTGCCACCTCTCCTTTTTTTTTTTCAAAATTAATCTCAAAATTTGAACTGAACAGTAAAAATTCCCAAAATATCAATTATGCAACATTTCAGGCTCTACAACTTTGATTAAATAAGTTTGGTCAGCATCAAATTAGTTTTTAAATTTGAAATTCAAATTTGAAAAGGGGACAAAACCCTAACCTTAAAGATTTCAAAATTACTTTCAAATTTTGAATAAAAGATGAAAATCTCTAAAAATAAAAGTTGTTCTATTTCTCAATATCTACAACTTTCATTTAGGAAGTTTTTCATGAAAACAAATAATTTTTGAATTAGAGTTTAAAACTCAAAAGGGAACACTTTCCAATTCAAATAACTTTTGAAATTACTTCAAATTTTATTCAAAAACTTGAAAAACTTTATATACCAAAGTTGTAGAGCTCAAAGAGATGCACAAACTGTATTTTTGGAGTTTTCCTAAATTTTGAATATTTTGAGGTGAAATTGAGAAAAGAGGCAAAAGGCTTTTGAATTTCAGCTTTTTGAAAAGGATTTTCCAATTGGATTTTTGGGCAATTAATTAATGATGTTGTGACACTTTTTTCAAACCCAACCAATAGTACATTTTCAAAGTACAAAGTTCATACTTTGAAATAGTGCCATTGGTTAGCAACTTTATTTATAAAATTAATTATGGTTAGCTCCTCAAAATTGAAAATGATATTCAAACCCCAACACTTAGCCATTTCTAGCTAGGGTTAGAATTTGAATTCCCATTTCAATTTTGATTCTTTCTTTTGCATCATTAACTTGTAAAACATAGTTAGGGTGTGAATCAAGGTTAGCCAAGCACTTGTAAACATCAAGGTTGGTTTTAGTTGGTTGCTTTTATAAACAAGAATCAAACATGTGAATGGAATTTAAATGGCATACACATACACATATGATATGAAAGAGCGCAAACAACCCTAGAATTAAATAAACTCATTTTAGTTATTCATGTCATGGTTCTCTAATTATGAATGCTTATGACATGCTTATGATGACATGTGGCAGGTTTAGGTTAACGTAACACCAGGGGTGTTACTGGCCGAGCAGCAGCCTTGCGGGAGGTCGGGCGTTCGGGAGCTCCATGGCCGCAAGACCGCACGGGCGAAGCGACCGGCGACCTCTGGCGGCTGCAGCGGGCAACCGGGCTCGTGAGTGGAGCAGCTCGGCGATGGACGTGCGGCCGCGGGCGACCTAGCGGCGTCGAGAACCGCCTGCGCCGGAGTTCCCGCGGCGCCATGGGCGTGAAGTCGGGCTCACAAGCGCAGCCGCCGCAGCTTGGTGGCCGAACTCGTGAGCGTGAGCGGCGGGCCCGCGGCACGAAGCGCCGAGGAGCGGGCGGGCGCCGGCGGCGAAAGCTCTAGCGGCCGCACTCCATGGCCGCCGGGCGCCGAACGAGGAAGAAGAAGAAGATGTGGGCCCCACCGAGCAGAGAAAGAGACAGAGAAGGGCACGATGGACATGCACACGGCTCGAGCCCACATGTAAGAGCACCCAAACGGCGGAAATCAGACGGAGTGGCGTGTGGGGTAAAACGAAGTTGAACTTGGGCATGTAGGTGTGAGCCAACTTTTTAGTGGCACAGAGGTAGCAGCCAACTTTTTCAGGGATATACAGGTAAAAGCAGATGGTGTGCCACTCACTTATCAAGAGCCCCTGCCAGTAAATTGGGGTACATATTTAACATCATAGCCTGATATGGCGTACAACGGTGTTGTCACAAGAAACAATTCCATGAATTCGAATTCGAATTGCCGGCCAATAACTTCCCGAGGTGTTTGGACGAGCAAATCTAATTTACACTCGCTGAAGTCAATAACACTGGCTTATCAGTCATTCGAACAATATTTTTCTCTCACAACAAATCAGCCGGCTTATTTGACCAGCCAAACACGCCAGTGTGCATTCACACTGAAATCAATGGCAAAGAAGGCATCAAGCTGTTGGTACATGGTTCATACATAAATCCCCACAAGGACAAGAATCCAAAGTGCCACACAACAACCGACAAATATTACTTACCACTATCGATTTAACACATGTACTAATATCCAATCATAGGTTAGCAATAATACTGACCAGGTCCTAGTTAAAACAGAATACATTCAACCATGCTCTCCCCAGCCCAGCTGCTAAGAAAGACCATGTAATGATGCTGATTGCACATGACACAAGGAGGAGATAGATCATCCAAAGCTTCTACTTCACGTGCATGCATGATTCTGTTGCGGAGGTCATTCAAACTTCATTCTTTTTCCACTTGGCTCCATCCCAATTGCTTCCACCGCTCCCTAACAGAAACAGAAGTTTGTTATCAAAATATGAATAAACTTCTCTTTCATTTCATCAAGAATAAAAGTTGCAACAACTTTGGAAGAAACAGGGCGTCGACGACAATTATGGATATCCAAGCTTATCGCTAGCATTTCAACAGCGCAGTATTTTCTAAAGATTAATTAGGAATACCGACATAATGACATCATGCCAAGATCATCTCCAAGGCATTCCATGAAGATATAGCATACCGAAACAGGGGCATATCCTAACACTTGCTCTTCTCACACCTGTTTGTATTCATG